>JABXWE010035991.1:0-18632 GCA_014611495.1 Limonius californicus
TGTGGTGCACAGGCGACTTTTTATAAACTACCAAAGTGGAAAATGCACGGTTCAACCCGTCGGAGAAAACAAAATTCGAAAGATCCCTAGTTTAATTGCGACGTTCCTGGGTATTTCAGAACCAGAATTATTTACTGGCCATGCCTTCCGACGGACCTCCGCTGCACTTCTGGTAGATGGTGGCGGAGATCTCTTGGAGCTCAAGAGACATGGTGGGTGGTCCTCGAGTTCGGTGGCCGAAAATTATATCGTAGATTCCGTCTGCAAGGAAATTCAAACCTGCGAAAAAATTTTTGGAGCCAGCTCTACTTCAATCCTGCCCCCTCGGGAAGCAGAGATAAAAGCGAAAGCATCTGTTACACCTAGTGCAAGTAGTGTCAGTAAGACTGCCGGAGCGAGCTCTACTTTAACACTGCATTCCAGTGACCTAACTTTTGAACAGAAATCATGTGTTACACCTAGTGTAAGTCCTGTTCCAACGCTCAGTTATGGAAGTGTAAATTTTGATTCCGGGAGCGTACAAAACTGTAATATTTTTATTGTTAACTAAACATCGTTAGAAGATATTCATAACTTATTGCGATAATTAGGTATTTTGATTGTAATTTCAAGCAATTTGTAGAAAATATTCTACGTATAACCTCAAAACAGCGGATTAAAATTTTTAATCTACTGCTTTTTAAAATTTTAATGCGCGGCCTAAATAAACAATGACTTTAATAGTTTGATTTGACGTCAATAAACGTCAATTTATATGGCAAAATTGAATAAAAGACTTTTAAAGGAATTTCGGGATACTAAAACTTTGTCTTCTCCAAAATCTCCCCGAGTTAGAAAGAAACTTTTATATGAAATTGATGATGCTGTTCTCTTTGCAATTCGGTCCAATGGTCCTTTTCAGAACCACCAATTCTTCTAAAAAATAATTCCGACGGCGCGAACGTTAATTTATAAACGCAAGGAATATTACGTAAATACACATGCTGTAAATCAACGCACCTGGCAAGCGTTTGTTTACGTTCTAGCTCAATGCTCAACAAACGAAGTTTAGAGCCTAAGGAATTGAATGGGGAAGGTTTACTTACGAGTCATGATAATTCCCCCTCCATGTTTAACAAACCTTTTCTATAAAACTTCAACAGCTATTTCACTTCTAGAGACACAATAAATTGTATGTTTTCAAATTGATACTCAATAGACGCACAACACTGGCTAAGACTGCAAAATAAATAAACCTGTAGTCGCAAAGTACGAAATTCCAACAGGAAAAAAAAACATAAAGCAGACTTTTACGTATGTTTTCTCACTGCACAGCTTTCAGCAGTCCCCACACGGGATTGATTTGATTGCATTTGTCACTTTCGTGCGTAAGTTTATGCGCTAAATAATAATGCTCCATGACAAACTGTTTCTGGCATATTTCACAGGTAAAACTATTCTGTTTGTTGTGTATCTTCTTGTGTTTGAGGAGGTTGTCGTTCCTGGAGAAGCTCTTCTCGCAGATGTTGCAGGTGAAGTTCTTCTGGCCGCTGTGAGACGTCATGTGCCGCAACAGGTGTTCCTTGCGCATGAACGACTTGTTACAGTTCTCGCACTTGAACGGCCTGAAACCCGTGTGCAGCTTGACGTGCTGGTAGAGGTGCTCGCGCCTCTTGAAAGTCTTGCAGCAGATGTCGCACGAGTGCCTCTTGTCCAGTTTCGGATCAACGCTATTCGAGTTGGCGACGGTCGTGGTTATGCTAGGGAAGTTGAGGTTTTGGGTTGAGATCGGATTCAAGACGGAGTTCTGACTGTTCCTTAAAATAGGGGCTTGATTGTGGTTTGTGCTGATGCTAGGAGTTGTGCTGGAAGTACTGAACATGTTTACGAGGGTATCCGAAGCAAGACTGACGTTATCAATCTGAACGTTCTCTTGTTTCGAACTGGTGTTGATGGAGTAATGCAGGTTTTGAATCGGATTGAAGGTTGAAACGGGAAGGTTTACAATTGATGAAGGTGGCGGGTCCGGGTTCAAATTCGACACTTCCGGGGGATTCATATTGGAAATAGGCATACTAATATTGGAAGTAGGAATATTTATACCGTTAGACATAATATTATTATTAAAATTGGTAGAGTACGGTTTCTGAGACCTATTTGGTAAATTAGTTGGTCGTGATGCGGGATTCAAAATAACCGACTGATTCGGGTTAAAACTAGTTGGCCGGTTCAGGTTATCCAGCGCGTTCATTAGGAACGGTCCCTTCAAGGGATCATCGATTTTAATAGTGTAGGAAACTTTATTTTGCTGCATTTTCATCTTCTCAAATGAATCCCGTTTTGCATCCACTTCTGGCTGGGTTAGGTCGATTTTTATGATACCAGAATCGTCCAAGTTCTTCCCCCCATTATTCACCACTTTCTGTTTCCGATGGCTCTTCTTCTGCGATTTCTGTACAATGTTCTGAGATAGAAGAGCATCCATGTCGACTAGTGGAGCTATTGTGATTATTTCTCCATTCGAATTCACTGTAACATTGCTGATCGCCTCGTTTAAATTAGTTTTTTGATTTGGTACGACTGTTTTGATGGCATTGAAGTTGTAGACGATTTGGGGCTGCGTTATGATCTTTGGGTCTTTCAGGGTTTTTCCCTCTTGTGCTTGCGGTACGACTGATGGTAAGTGCAGCGTATAATATGGCACATTTTCCTGAGCGACATTAGTGTTCATATTGGGAAGAACATTTACATTATATGTGTTACTACTTGTATTAACTGTGCTTGTAATCGGCGCTGCTTGCACTACAGGTATTTCAGCCGTCGTAACAATCTTTGGACTTGTATCTTTTATGTACACCTGTAACATTAAATTTGACGATTGGAGCATTCCAGTGCAACAAAAACATACCTTTCCGGATTTCTTAAAGTCTTCTGTATACCTAAAGTTGTTGAAATAACTAGACAGCATCGTTTCGGATGTGTAGCATTCTTTCCTGAATGTTGAGCACTCTTCTAACGTTCGTAAGCACTGTGAGCACACGACTTTCGGAAGAAAATCGTTCTCGCATACCTGCAATACGAAAATTTACACTATTTGAACATAATTTTCGATAAACACTTTACCTTTAGGGATAAACAGCTCTGAATTTTGTTTTGTAGCTGTATTTTTCGGCCTTCTTCTTGAAATATGTGAGTTTTTTCCTTTTGCTGGTTCGTAGCGCATAGTCGACATAATTCGTAGAAATTTACCCGCTTATATCCGGACATATTTAAAAATATTTCGAAAAACACAATTTTTGACGTCTAGTTGTTTATAAAATGTCAAAACAAATAGTTCAGGCGCAAACCTATTGGTCAACCTGAATTCTCATAGATGTCACAGCAATTTTTATCAATAAACAGACATAGTTATGCAAAACGGAATCATTTCACAAAGTTGAATCTGGTTTGTTGCATTAAAATTAGATATTGGCGATTTCGCTTAACTAGGGTTACAATGTCTTACGAAAATTCACGCATTATTAGGATTGTTACAATAGTAGCCATTAAAATAAGGGCGTATCCAGCTTAAAACGAAAGGGGGGCCAGCTTTCTGAATCCAACTTTTTTCATGGGGCAAGGGGGTCTATGGGGGGCAAGCAATAATACACAATTTTATATAATTTGTAATACAGTAGATAGCACGAAACAACAAACTTTACTGTCGTACAAATTGCACGCACTTGTGACACTTGTATGAATGTAAATTTAACTGTACTGACTCTAACCGAAATGCGCACGCTCTTATGTATATGTACGAGGTAAATAGCTTCTGGAATATTCTCGTTGTTGATGCGTAGTGAAATGAGACGAGATTATTCTAGAAAGTTCCTTGTTGCCATCAGCTAACTATACATCCATCTGTGAGAAGTCATAAGAACTACAACCTGTACGTGCATAATACACGTACAGGTTGTAGTTCTTATGACATTTAACAGATGGCTCGGGGGTCTCTATTTCGTAATTAGTTTCTTTCAAAATGTTGACATACCAACAAGCAACCTATTAATCAATTTTTCAAAAATATGCTGTTTATATTTTTACTGTTTTATTTTAAATATTTTCTACCTAGGAAGGGGGCGGCTACTGGATACGTCCTTGCACTAAAGGGTATTGTTCTTTCTTAGTTGTTAAATATTTGACAAGATACTAAGGAAAACAGTTAAGTGAAATCCGTATGCTTTTAATAATTTTACAAAAGCGATAAAAAATACATTAATCCACTAATTTTAAATACAGAATTATAACAACAGTAATACAACCGTTTTTCAGCGTACCGTCATTTCTATAATTTTCCTAAAATATTCTAATTTTTTCGACTTGAGACTATCGTAGAGGGAAAGTATGCGCACTATAGTTGTAATAAAACTACAGCATTTCATTGGCATTCATTTTGAACTAATACAATAACGCTGATCGTTACTGTAATAAGGAAAATGTTTTGTTTTTCAATTTTTACATTCCTTACAAAACATATTGAAAAAAGAACAAGAATATGTTACATAAGTTATTTATAATGTTTATTATTATTTTTTTAATAATCATGAAGTTGCCTAAGGGAATTCCGTGACCCTTTTCCCATCCAGCTATCTCGGCTTAGCACATTTCGTACTATACATGGGAAAGTACAATGTTCAGGATTCGAACTCAGTGGCGGCTCGTGAGTTAAGAAAGAGGGTGGGAAGAAGAAAAAACTTACCTATTTTTTGTACATAAAAACCATTCTCCTATTTTTCATGCTGGAAAAAACGTCTATGACTTTGTTGTCAAAATCCGGGATAGACTGGACGAACTTCTTTTCTATTGATAAGACCGCCAATGCGTTCAGTCGATCTTTTTGCACACAATTAACTTCCATCATTGAAAAAACGTCACTTTCGTCCTTGAATTCAAACGCGCGATTGCGCGAAAACAGCGCTCCAAAGTGCAAATTCAAACGTTGACTTCAAACGGGAACAATGTGCTCGGTGCCCCATTCTCCTGGTATATCGTGTATAACGAAGATAACCGATAGGCAACCGAATCACCTCTACATGGGGAACAAATCAGAGCGTTCCCCGGAACATAATTTTGAGCATGTTAGCCGCGCCTTTGGTGCGGAAGGAAAATTTGACACCATCGTTAAAATAATGAAATTAAAATAATGCACTGAATTACATGCGAATTTCTTTCTGTGTTTATCATGGTGGTTGGGTGGGCACGTGCCCTTGTGCCCTTTAGTACAAGCCGCCACTGTTCGAACTTGACCGGCTTTGGTGGAATAACATGGAATAACTCAAGTCCGAAGTCGACCGCCTCGACCATTACCCTATTGCGGTCCCCCAAATTAAATGTTTAGAGCTTTCATAAAAACTAAAAATATATTTAAGATTTAGAAGCGTATTTAATCGCCCATTAATATTAGCTAGGGTTGGTATAGATTAAAATCTATAAAATAAGTCTGTATACTTTGTAAAGAAAAAACACGTTAGATTAAAAACAATCATAAATCATTTGCAAATTAATTTCTAAAATTATGTGCTTGCCATAACTACAAAAAACAACTTAATTTTGGTTTTCTTTTTGTCGAAAACCATAAATGTTATTTTTTTAAAAACTGGTGGTTGTGCAGTGATTCCATTTTGCATAACTTCGTCCAATTTTTATTGTGTCCCCCTCAAGTGCAATGTTTGTGAGAAATAAACCAATTTGCGCAAATAATAATTATTAATTATATATAAAAAATGGTGATAACAATTTATCGTATAATATCATCGGTAACCTAATCTTGTAAATCCTGTAGAATCATCCTTTATATGTTACAATAATGTAGAGAAATACTATAACCTAAGTTTCTCTAACTGTCAAAATCTGATTATTTTTTCCTTCAAAACAATGAAGGCTAATAAAAATATAAAAGTAATTCCATCGCCCCTTTGGGTATTTGAAAGATCAAACTAGAAAGAACCCAATAACCATGGATGTGACCACTTTAGCTTACAACAATGTTCCGGAAGCTCACAGTTGGAACGAGACCTACCATGTCAACCTGGAGAACTTGGAGATGGACTCCAACTTTGCGTGGCTGCTCTGCAGTCTCGTGTCCGCCATTTCCTGGGTCATATATATTACATACTACAATTCCAGACTTGCGGGCTACATAATCACGAAAATTGTCAATCGGCTGTTTATCGGGGATGGGTATTTCAAAATCGGTATGTTACATTATCACATCATTGATTGGCTGAACCAAAATGAAAATTTTAGGTTCGTTCACTTTGAATGCACTGGCAGGGAAGATAATGTTCCGTGATATTGTCTACATCACCAATGATTACAGCATAAGGATTCAAGATGGGTACTTAATATTTCGTTGGTGGCGGTCGTACGTGCCCAAGGATGTAAGCGAGGGTATGCATGAACACCTTGGAGGTTTCATGTGCTTTATAATCCTGTGACATTGCAGATTTGTCCCATTCCGATACAAGATTATCAGTTGTATTGAATGGTTTTGAAATGCACGTGTACAACCGGTCGACCATATATGCTCATTTAGAGAAAGTATTTGGCTTAGAGGAGAATATTCTTCCAGAAAATGATGACACCGATAAAACCATGAATTTGGAAAATAAAGGAAGGTTAGTAAATTTTTGATTGGTTGCTGGATTTTCAATGTAATAATAAGATAGTTGTAATACTTATAAATAATATGTTAGTGAAAATAAGACAGAATAATAATTATGAATTTCAAGTTTTCAATTACTTTCGCTTAAAAAAAGGTGTTGCTAATAATTAGGTTATGTTTTTAGATCTGGAAGCAATTCGACTATTGATAGAGCAAGGAAGAAGCAGCGATCTGAGGCGGCCATGGCAAGGACCTGGAGAGATTTAATTCCAGTCATAAAAATGGATATTTCATCGGTGAGTTTGCATGACGGTGAAAGTTCTTCTATTAAAATGTTTTATTATTGAATGCCTGTTTAGTTCGACATTCTGTGATAAATACCAAGTATATTAAATATTGAAAAATATTTCAAAGACAAGTTGTAGTAAATTATTTTCAGATATACAAGATATACAAGATGTTTGATCTAGATGGAACAAACTAAACTTCTATTTATATAAAGGGAATCTCTAATATATGATTATATTTTTAAATTTGTTAGTGGTAAACATTTTTCTTCTATTTTGTCAAAGATTAAAAGCATGAAGGTTATGGGGGTCTAAATTTGATCATTTCTGTGTTATTCAGTTGTTTGTATAACATATTCAGTTGTTTGTATAACATATTCAGTTGTTTGTATAACATTTTCAGTTGTTTCTATAACATTTTCAGTTTGTATAATATTTTCAGTTGTTTGTATAACATTTTGAACAGATTTGTTGTTACACTACTGCTTGTATAACTAATACAGTCAACTAGTTCTAATTTGATAAAAAAGTTTATTGATGTTTGCTCTGTTTTTTTTTTAACTGTTTGTTAAGCCAGCTCAGCACTTATTTGCTTTTCATGGCTGTGTTGAAGAATGTAAGTTTAATCACTTTCACTTCACTATAGAGATTTTAATATGTCTCCTCACTACTAGCATTCATAGCTTAATTGCTGTCATCTGCACTTGATAAGTAGATATCTTGGGGGAGTTTTCTTTTCAGTCTTGTATGGATTTTTTGTTGACCTATTGGGTAACAGATGGTCGCTGGACACTTGTGTAGATTTGAGAAATGTCGCTTGCATATTTCCTTAATTGACTTTTTAATGGTGGGAACTCCTGTTTCACGGTGAATTTGATCGTTTCTTATGTACCATTCCGCGTTTAAAACAATTCTCAAGACCTTATTTTGAAACGTTTGCAGTTTTTTTAACTGGGTTTCGCTGGCAGAGCCCCACACGGGACATCCGTAAGTTAGCACCGGTCGTATAATAGATAAATAGATAAGCCGACCGCACTCAACTTTTAGGTGGGACTTCCTGTTTATTATTGGATAAAGCTGAGCAAGTCTAGAATGCGCTTCGTTGATTTTTTTATTTATATGATATCCCCATGTGAGACGGTTATCCAAATACACTCCGAGATATTTTATGGCACTATCATCACTATTCCATGGGATTTCGTGATTTTTTAACCGTATTTTGTGTGGGCTGTTTTTGCGTCGCAAAGAGAAAATTTTAGCTTCCGTTTTAGTGGCGTTCAGTTCCAGTTTCCATTTAGCGAACCATTTGTCTACAGTGTTTACTGTATTTTGGAGTTTAGAGATGGCGGTATCGATGCATCTATTTTGACTAATTATAACAGTGTCGTCCGCGAACATAGCTAACTCTGTTTCCTCCAGTTCGGGAATGTCGTGTACATATATATTAAATAATATGGGCCCCAGTATTGACCCCTGAGGTACTCCCGCGTTAATTGTCTTTATATCAGATGTTCTAGAGTTGATTAGCACTGAGAAGGTTCGATTTTCGAGGAATGAACTGATAATACGTAATAAATAACTAGGCACTTTCGATTGCATGAGCTTATATAGTAGACCTTTATGCCATACTCTATCAAAGGCTTGTTTGATGTCGAGAAAGATAGCAGCAGTGTAACTTTTTTGTTCAAAACCTCGTTCAATGATTTCGGCAACCCGATTCAGTTGATGCACAGTAGAATGACTGTTCTTAAATCCGAATTGGAATTTAGGAATAAGGTTATTTATGCTCGCATGTTCTAGTAGACGCTTGTAAATTGCTTTTTCAAATACCTTGGCCATAGTCGGTAGGAGACTTATGGGTCTGTATCCAGATACCTCGTGCGGTTTCTTTCCTGGTTTGTGAAACAAGAGTATGTGGGCGTATTTCCACTTATCAGGGAAGTATCCAGTTCTCAGGCATGAGTTAAACACTGAGGCCATGTATGCAATTGCCTTTTTGGGTAAATTCTTTAACAGGGTATTTGTAATTAAGTCGTGTCCCGGGGCTTTCTTTGATGGCAATTTATTTATTATACCTTTAACTTCGTTCGGTGAGATGGCTACAATTATTCCAGATTGACGAGGAAATGTCTCCTGCAACGCTTTATGTATAGTTCGGTTATAGATTTCGTTATCGGATTCTTTAGTGGTTGTAAATGTACTAGCTAAATGATTGCTAAATACTGAGCACTTTTCCTCATCGGACGAATACGTTTTATTGTCCATTTTGATAGTAGGTATGTTATGATGTTGTTGCAGAATGCGCTTGCTTGCCCTCCACATTGTTGGGTCTTGTGGTTCGAGATCTCGTATATATGACTGATAACTATTTATTCTGTGCTGTTCTAGGTCTCGTTGAATTTTACGAATCAAATAATTTAATTGCGATTTCGTTGTTGGGTTTCGCCTTCTGATCCACTCTCTTCGCAGTTTGTGCTTTTCCTTGATCAAATGTTGAATGCTGGGAGGTGGGTTCATATAATCCGTCACTCGTTTTGGTTTTTGTATAGTTGTGGAGGTTATGACTGAATCTGTTATTGCTTTCGTTATTGAGTGTACAGCTATATCGATGTCATCCCTGTTATTTAGTGCCTTAGGACATGTTATGTTTTGTTGTAATGCGTCACTGAACATGTTCCAATTAATTTTGCCATTAATTAGCCTCGGCTTTGTGTTAACCATTTTGGGCTTGTTATCAAATGTCAGGATAACCGGCAGGTGATCCGAGTCCAATTCGGGTAAGACACTCTGAGTAATTGGACTAGTAAAATTTTTATGTAGAATAACATCCAGAATATCAGGCTGATGGTCCATTCGATAGGGAATATAAGTTGGTTCGGAGGGCGCAGTGATCAATATACCATACGTAGTGAGCAGTTCATGTAGCTTTACGCCATCGGGATTGTTCGCTCTGCAGCCCCAGATTATGTTTTTGCAATTTAGATCGCCTATCACCAAAGTTGCTATGTTATTGTCAAATAAGCTCTCAAGGTCATTAGCTGCGATTCTTCTATTGGGTTGCTTGTATATAGAGATGATCTTCAGTTTTTTTCCATTGAGTAGTTCGAGCAGTACAGCCGTTGTTTCTATGTTTAATGTTGTTGGAGTTTCGAAATGGTAAGCGCTAATAGATCTTCTGGCAATTATCGCCACACCTCCCGATGCCGTATTCCCTGCTCTATCTTTTCTAAACACATTATATCCAGGTATGTTTAATTTTTGATTTGATAAAAGATGTGTTTCAGAAACACATAGGACATCTACGTTATGTCTTGCCAAAAACGCGATAACTATTGAGCGTTGGCGTATGATTCCATTTGCATTCCAATTAGTGATGATTAGGTTGCTGTATGTTTTGTTAATTTTATTTACTGGCATTTTGTAACAGAGTGGGGATTAAAGTTAAAATAAATTCTTTGATTTTCCCCAAATGGGGTGTGATGATTTGTAAAATTGAATTAAGTATTTGTTCGAGTAATGTAGTTGTTTCGCTTTTTTTATCATTGGTGGCATTATTTTGATTGTTAGTAGGTTCGTTTCGAACTGCATTTGCATATTTGTAGTAAGGGGTTGTGTACCTATGAACATTGTTTCGATTAGCTGTTAACTTTTTGTAATGCTCACAGCCTTTATAGTTTGCCGTATGTTCGCCATGACAATTAACACATCTTGGTTTTTCGTCTTTAGTTTTTGGGCACTGGGAATAGTGGTGATCGCCTAGGCATTTGACACACTTTGGAGGTAACTTGCAATAGTTTTTGGTGTGAGAATATCTCTGGCAACGCGTGCATTGCGGTATAACCTTCCCATTACGTCTTGGTTCGACTGTTACTTTACAATAATAAAGAAAATTGAGGTCGTATATTTCATCTGCATTGTCTTGTTTATTTAGAATCACTGCACAGATTGGTATTGGGTGCTTTTCTTTATTTTGTAATCTTGTAACGCTTACTACAGGGTAATTTTTGGCAAGCAGTTCATGATTTATTTCTTCGTTTGTGATTGAAACTGGTACGTTTCTTATTATAACAGACATTCTATTAGATACTTCTGGGTTTGGTAAGTGTGATAATTGACATTTCCTTGTATATCAAAGTAAGCTGTGAGAGATCGAAAATCATCTATGCTAGTTAAATTCACTTTAACCTGCGAATTTTTATTTGTTATAGTAAATTCGCCTTTAATATTTGATTTGATATCTTGTACCAACTGTTGATAATTTAGAGCTTCGTGAATAAATATAGGTGGAATTTTTACCGGTTTGACTTCTTTGGTGCAATCCTCTTTATCGAACAGGCATTTTTCTTTTTGTTTAGGTAAATAGTATTTGTTTGTTTTCATCAGTTCACTATTATCAAAAATATAGCGTTTATTACTAACTTGAGTTGGTGGTGACTCATTTGGACGTTTGCTGGCTGAAACTTGTGAATTCTGCGACAGATCTCCATTTTCGATTATCCTCACGTTCGGTTCGATATGCTGGTCTACTGACATTATTATGTCGGTATGATCATTTTTTGGATCCATTTTTCTGTTGACTGCACTGAAAACACTTTTCTTATTTAGTTTATTTGCCACTAAGTCTGCTGATAATTCGCGTAAATACGAAATTGTTGGTTGCGCCTATCGCGCGCCCGAAGGCGCACGTGGTGAGCGGAAAAAAGACCTTCAATAGCCGATAGCGATTTCCTATACGTGTTGACAATAATTGAGGTAATTTTAACTATCACCGAATACAACGGCTTTGCTAAATCACTGCGCTACTATCTACACAACCGTATGGGTTCACGCCTCGATCCAAACTCGATGTTTGCTCTGTAAAAGTCCTGAATCAAGTATTCCTGTTTTTCTGAATTTTGATGTAATAGTTATTGCTTTTCTATTTACCACAGGGTTTCGTATGTAAAATAAATTTTACTTTTATCTCTGAAAAAAAGCATTGTAGTGTGTGCAAGAATAAATAGCAAACTGGAGTTCTTTGAAGGAGTAAAGAATTATATAAAATTATTTAAAAATCAGCCTGTAACATGTTCGAGTAGCTTTCAGAAAAAGCAAAGTTATACATCTAAAGTTGTTATATGGAACTAATGTGACAAATTTAATTAAAATTGACTTATCAAGGAGAGATTTCTGTACATAATGCTTTCGGGATTATCAGTGGACTCTTGACTAATTAAGAGATCTAACCATTGAGGTTTGATACAAAGAGGTTCGGCTGTACTTGTTTACTTACCATCCACATTGGTGTATCAATAAATTATTTTATTAGTTAATTTACTTGTCACTCTTGTCATATTCTCTACAAACTGGTCTCTTGATATAATTTGTGTGTCTGTAGAAGATGCAAGCGGTGTCACTTAACATACATACATAACTTAAAACACTGGGTCAATCTTCCTAAATAAATATATTAATGTATTAAGGAAATAAAGGTTATTACCTACAGAATTATTATGAGGCTGCTGATATTTTCTACTTTACAAAACTTGGAAGTCATAAATTCCAATTGCTAGCTTTCAAGGTTGGTCCTGTTTTACTGATGATAACAATTTTTTCCACAACTTTTACATAATTGTTCAGATTCGCTTGTAGACCAAGTAGTACCTGTAACAATCTGCTTAATTGTACTTACAGATACTCAGTAGCACTTCACGCCATTTTATTAATCTCTTTTAAACTGCAAATCCTTGTGTTCTGTTTAAAACGCCAGTGTTGTAGGCTTGAAATGACTTGACTGTGAAGAATTTTTTGACCTGAAGCTGACTACATAGTTACAAAACACAACTCCAATACCACACTTGTAAACCTGAAGCTGTTGTATTCATAACGTTATTTAATCAACACATAATTATTATTAGAATTATCCCTGAGTAATACACATAGCACAAATTCCTTACCTGTAGGAATGATATGAGATATGCAGAGTTATAAAATATTTGTGTTGGCGTTAAAAGTATGTAACAAATATTTAAGTGCAAAATGGTTTTAATATCAGAAGTAAATTAACAGTACTCTCCGCCACTGGCTCAATCTGAGAGTGGTGGTATGTTAAAAGACATCTATTTCTAAGGAATTTTAAAAATGTACTGTGGGAACTGCCTGTAATAATTAACTTTTTTATTTTTATAGATGTGAATTTGTTTAAATTTAAATATTTACATGCAATATTTTCATTGTACAATTGAGTGGTATAATAGAGAGACTGAAAAAATTAAATATAACTAATTTATAATGTTTTGCATTTATGAGGATAAACTTTCATCTCACTGGTTGCTGATAAGAAAGCAAAATGTTATAAAATGCTCAAATTTGTACCCTTTGTATAATACTCCTTTGTTTATCCGTTTCTAAATCAATCCAGAATATGGAAAACAAAAATAAAATGGCCTAATGGTTTAGTTAATGGTGTTTTTTTTCATATTTTCTGCAGATGGACCTGCAGTGTTTATTCACATATTTTAACTAAATGTCGTTAGCTTTCTTAGGCCTGTGTGACACGGTACAAAATTTTGTACAAAATTCTGTAGGTTCATGTTCTAAAACCTACAGAATTCTGTACAAAGTCGGCGGCGCATCGATGCTGAAACGAGCAATTTTTAGTGTTTATTAACAATCACAGAGGGCGAAGAAAACTATGTTTACCACGTGTTTACCCCGTCTATAGAGAATCCACGCACTTTCTCTTACTTCGCTCGCGCTCTTTATTGCTGCAGCTTGTTGGCTTTCCCGTGCGTTCATGTAAAATAAATAAATAAAAGCGCTACGAACTTATGCATTAACCTAATATTATCAAAACTTGTTAGAATGTCACGGCAATTTGCACTTATTTGCGCATGCTTTATGTACAAAACTTTGTTCAGAATTTAGTTCAAAGTGTTTTTATAAAATTCTGTAGATTCATGTTCTAAAATCTACAGAATTTTGTACAAAGTCGGCGTCGCATCGATGCGCAAAAGATCAATTTTTAGTGTTTATTAACAATCACAGAGGGCAGGGAAGAATATGTTTACCCCGTCTGCAGACACTCCACGCACTTCCTCTTACTTCGCTCGCGCACTTTATTGCCGCAGCTAATATTATAAAATCTTGTTAGAATTCTACTTTATCGACCGTCACGTGATTATTTTGACAGTTTTCTCTCACAGATGTCACCGTACTTTGCACCTATTTGCGCATGCTCCCAAACAGAATTTTTGTACAAAATTCTGTTCCATGTAATACCTGTTTTACAGCATTTTGTGAATAAATTTTGTACAAAATTCTGTGCCGTGTCATACAGGCCTTAGATAGAAATTATTAAAGCAACTATTGCTAAAGTATAGCAAACACAAAATTAAGTACAGTACTTGAGGCTAATTATATTTTTCATAACTTGCTATGTTTTTGATATATTGATAATAAGTGAATTATCCATAGCAAACAGAAAATTTCGTGTTTTTCAGTAATTAGTGATGATTAAGAAAAAATTCTTTGGTTGTGGACTTTAGTAGTTTCTTAGTTGGCAAACAATTCTCGTTTAATAAATTCTTTTTTCTTACCATGTATGAAGGGTATTATAGCTGTAAAAGGTGCCAAGCCACAAATAGTCACTTCAGCAGATATTCGCATTTAAATTTGCAACAGTATTTCAAAATCTAAAACTTGCATGCTATCAACTTTTTAAAATTGAGTTACATCCACAGAATATATTTTCATAAATTATTTTCCTATAAATACTTTTTGGATTATTTCCTGATAAAACAGAGGGTCCAATCAAACAATTACGGACAAAAAAGGCCCTAAGTCTTGATTATTATTATTATTATTGGTTTATTCCCATGGGGATTTTCTGCCGCCATAATGGCTTTCGTAATCCATTTTTTGGGATGCTGCAGATTTTCCCGTGTTGCAGCTTGATTATTTTCTTCCTGTTGTCTTTTTTTTCCTCTCAATTTTTGACGTCCATTATTTTTAAGTCATGCACCACTTCATTCCATTATCTTTTCTTGCATAGTGTCTGTTGGTTACCAGCTTCGTATCCCTATTACAAGTCCAAACCATTTTATTCTTTGACATTTTATGATTTTAATATTATTTTCTTCTATTTATATTATACTAACTCATGATTTATTCGTATTCTAATTTCTGTGTAATTTATTTTAATTCAATGTTTTGTATAAGATTTTCCTTTCCAGTATTTTTAGATGTTGTTACAATTTTTCATTTAGACATACTGTTTCTGCCACATATATAATATTGTTTTGTTGTTTTGTACAGTCTTACTTTTGTTCTTTTATTTAAATGCTTGTCGTTCAACAGTTGTTTGTCAGCATAAAAGTTTCTGTGGCCAATTTGAATACTCTGCCTAATGTACAGCTGGCCGGATTTAACCTTGCTGGTGGGAGCTGCGGGGGGCCAGAAAGAGTGGGCACTAGGAGGAACGTAGAGAAATACAATGTATATGTTAGCATTCGGTACACTCAGTAAAAGGAACGCGCGTACGCTTCCCTGCTTTAGTTTTAGATTGAAACACCATTGCACGCACTTTTCACTGGAGTGTACAGCGATGTTGACTGCTACAAACACACGATGCAAATGATCACTCACAAGCAAGGTTAAATCAGGCAAGCTGTACTCTTCTCTGTTGTATATGCTAATTAGCACTTCCAGATATCTGAACACTTTCACTTCCTTAAATTTATATTTTCATATTTTTAGGGGTTTTAGGTGCATTTCAGTTCTGGAATATTTTTATAGTTATTTATTATAATGGTCATGAAACAAACAAAAATTATGAGTTCGTTTTTTATTAAAGAACTGAAAAGTCTGAAATTTAATGAATGCATTTATTTTTGAAAAGAACATTATTATTAATTTTGAGAAAGATCGTCAAAATATTTATGGGCATCAGGTCCGCATAGCCTTTTCAAAGACTAAAAATGTCGAAATAAAATATACCTTTTCAAAATTATTCTAACAAGGTACAGTTTATTATAAAAATGTAGACTTATGACCTTTTCTACCCGTGCTGCACTTTTCATGCCTATACACACTTGTTTAATATGAAAGTTGCCAGTGAGTAGAAGCTTTATAGGCTCCAAAATCATAATAGACTTAGGCCTGCATGCAAGGCACAGAATTTTGTACAAAATTCTGTAGGTTCATGTTGTAAAACCTACAGAATTTTGTACAAAGTCGGCGTCCCATCGATGCGCAAAAGAGCAAATTTTTAGTGTTTATTAACGATCACAGAGGGCAGAGAAGAATATGTTTACCACGTGTTTACTCCACCTGTCGACACTTCGCGCACTGTCTCTTATCTCGCTCGTGGTCTTCATTGCTCTAGCTTGTTTGCTTTGTGGTGCGTTCGAGTAAAATAAATAAATAAAAGCGCTACGAACTTATGCATTAACCTAACATTATAAAATCTTGTTAGAATTCTACTTTATCGACCGTCACGTGATTATTTTGACAGTTTTCTCACAGATGTCAACGTCATTTGCACCTATTTGCGCATGCTCACAGACAGAATTTTGTACACATTTCTGTTCCATGTAATACGTGTTTTGCAGAATTTTGTACAAAGTTTTGAACAAAATTTTGTATAACATTCTATGCCGTGTAATACAGGCCTTGTACACTGTAAGGCTAATATGAGACGATGCAGAATTGACTGAGAAATTCTGTCTGTGAGGCCAAAATTAGGTTGAGAAAACTGTGAAAGTAATTATGTGATTATGAATAATGTAGAATTCTATCAAGGTTTCATAATAATTCTTTACATAATCACGAATCTTGTGACTTTGTTGGCGTCTTGTATTGTATTATTTTTGTGGTTTGGATACGTTGTTTAGTGTTTATAAATTATATTAAGTGCGTATACGGTTAGCGTTGGTGCGGCGTCGTAAACAGGTGGTAAAACATTTACTTCTGCCCTCTCTGATCATTGATCAGCACTAAAAATTGCCCGTTTGCGCATCGTTACGATGCCGATTCTGAAATTAGTTCTGCTGATTGTAGAGGTTAAATCTACAGTATTTAATACAAAATTTTACTTCACGTCATACTAGCCTAAGTTAGCAGCTGTCAGATGGCCCTTGTGGTTTTATTTGAATACAAAATGGACTTTATACTTTTTACATATACACTCTTCATAGCTCTTCTTTTGTACACACTATACATATGTAATACTACATAACAGATCGGATATATAATTGTATAGCATAGCTCAATACTTGCATGTCGAGAAAAAACCTAGGAATGCAAAAATGTAAATGAAATTCTATACCGGGTGCTGACTTTGAATACGCTCTATAGGGAAAATATATGCGTTTGTGGAATTTCTCAATTTCCTGCTCCCCAAGTTGAAAAACGCACCAAAACAAGGTGTACGCAGAAGTGACATTAATTTTCCAGAGATTATATCAATTATTAATTTTTATAATACCAAATTAAGTGATAAATTTGAAGAAGTTTGAAAAAATGTATAAATATAGTGTAGTTATATCACCAAATCCGATACGGGATTGCCGTCAGCGTGGCGTAGTGGTAAAGGATTAGCTTTATAATGTGATCTTCGGGAGTTCGAATCCTCCCTTCTGCTTTATTATTTTTTTAAATTATTTTTTATGAAAAATATGTAATTTTTGTAAATCCAATTATGGTATTATTCTCTAAATACACAACATTATAGAATGTTGTATATAAATTACACCAAAAACGCTAGCTCAAATGCAGATATTTTATAATTGTTTGAGTTACTCTTTGAATGCGAATGGTAATTCATTCGAACATTTGATTTAATTTAAATTTTTGCTTGTGTTAATAATTAGCGTTAAACGATTTAATTGTTATTATTAAATATGTAACGGCAAATTTAATAATTAAATAATACTGATCTATTATTTAGTTTCTTATGAAACCAAAACACATGTATTTTTGTATGATGTGTATTTAGAGAATGTAACACAGTTGGATTTACAAAAATATAACTTTCTTTATAAATAATTAAAAAAATAATATGGCACACGGGAGGAGGAATTTGGTGATATTACTACACTATATGTATAAAATTTTTCAAAGATTTTCTAATTTATCACTTAATCTGGTATTATAAAAATAAAAAATAAATGTAATCTCTGGAAAATTAACGTCTCTTCTGCGTGCTCCTTGTTTTGGGTGCGTTTTCGACTAGGGGGGAGGAAATTAAAAAAATTAAATTGTCCTATTAAAATGATTAATTTTTTATGATTGTGATTTGGGGATGATGTTAATATAGCTCGGAACAATTTTCTTTCTTAGCCATTCTCAACTAAACTCCTTTTGTATTGTCAATATTACAATTTACTTTCGGCTTAGACCGCGTCGTCATTTGGGAACTACGCCCAGCATTATCAGATAAGGACCGACCTGTAGCTTGTCTGACTGTACAAGCATTTGCTCTAGAAGTTTGAGCCATATTTGTTCGTAGGCCCTGCCTGCCAAAACAGGGCCATGTGCTTCTATTAATCAAACCTTGGGGCGGACAAGGATTTCATCTTGATGTATTTTGTTTGCCAGGACAATAATACTTAATCGGCTTATGCCTGTTAGCTGTTTGTGAACCCATACACACTAACGTTTCGCAAGACATTGCAGCTTGCATCTTCAGAGTGAATATAACACTAAACTCAAATCCGGGAAGCGGAGGTATTTAAACCTCTTTG
>JABXWE010035992.1:0-19545 GCA_014611495.1 Limonius californicus
CTACACTCGTGGTGTCGTACCTTGTGCTCGACAATGAAAGACTAAAACACCGGAGTGTTTGAATAACAATTATATTTCAACTATTGAAAAGTACAGCGTTATGATAGTTCTTGAATTAGTGATGGATTAGTAATGAATTAGAATCTAAACGGCGCTATTTATTAGTTATGGAAAGTAAGATATCGATGGAAACAGTCAAAGTGCAGAATAATATGTTGTTAAAATAATCGTTCCTATTTGTCTATGATTATACATGTTAAATAAGATTACAGTATGGAATAATAGAATAATACGGAAAATTTAGATGCATGTATGTGTCGAAGGCATGACAGTGGGTACTGGATATAAGAATTATGCCGACTACATTCAAGTAAAGTTAAGAAGTGCTTTAAAAAGTTCCATCTACGATGCTTTTAAAAATATTAAAAAAATATTGAAATTATTATACAAGATATTGTTAAAAAAGATCTGAATCGAAATCAACTGTTAGCAGGATATGTAGGATGTGAAAATCATAAGAAACAAGTAATTAAATAAGTAATTTTTGACTTTCTGATGATAAGAGTTGCATTCTGTTGCAAAGAAGAGTCGCGGAAAAGGCTTGCAGAAAAATTGAAACGGCACGAGTATGCTAAATTGTCCAAACTGGTTTAGTACCTACTCTAAGTGTTTGCTATAGAAACCCTTTATGTTTAAATTTTGTATAATCATTGTAATGTTAAGTAGGTTTAATAGATCTCTAAAGAAATTTCTTGAGTATAATCGGAATTTTCAGTGGAATGTTTACCTACTTTTCAGTGTCTCTCAGATCTCATATTTTTATCCACTAGCAGTTCTAGTGCCCGGCCCTCCTGCAAGAGTATACCGTGGGTCTCTTTCTTCCTCCTTTGCGTTATCTTGTTGATTTTACATCATTGTGTGTTTCAATCTTACTGGGAAGATAACTTACAAGTTACATACATTATCCTGACTAGGTTTTCTGCAGTTTTAGTCTGTACCTACAGGTGAATGTTGGGGATAAATAATTACAAGTCAATCTGCAGCCGAAGTTTAACTTTTAATCAATAAATATACCTATTCAATTTGTACGGAGTTTTATATATCAAATTCAGCTACTTAAATTACAAACGTGTACTAGGGTGTATTGTTTAATTAGTTTGTGAAAATGTTATGTATTTGTTCATTATCCTTTGATAATATAACTCGTAAAATTTGAATCACTTGCTTGAACTAGTTATTTCCCAATTAGGTATATAAATAATTGAATTTTAGTAATTGATACACGACGGTTTAACATAGATTTATTTAATAGGCAACACAATCAAATACAGAAGTTATGAAGAAATTTAACTTAATTTAGACATTGCTTCATTTTTCTACTGTTAAGCGGTATTTTGCCAATCGAATTGTCATAAGGTTTGACGTGGCTGTCAAATTTGAGGTACCTTAGCGATCTTGTTGCCATCTAGCGGTCAACATTTTTGCGTCCCCCGGTCAACAATGTAAATATTAGGAAGTGACAACACCATACAAAGAGGGCGGAGTTTGGTTTCCATGCATCTTGAGTCTAACCATTTAACCAATAAGCACAATTAACAGATATATAACAGAACTTCCGTCATAAATTATAGTCTTAATTCAAAATGTGTAAATAGATCCTTATTAAGCCATTCTTATACAGTTACAGTGGCGGCTCGTGAGTTAAGAAAGAGGGTGGGCACAAGAAGAAACTTACCTATTTTTTGTACATAAAATCCATTCTCCTATTTTTCATGCTGGAAAAGACGTCTATGACTTTGTTGTCAAAATCCGGGATAGACTGGACGAACTTCTTTTCTATTGATAGGACCGCCAATGCGTTCAGTCGATCTTTTTCACACAATTAACTTCCATCATTGAAAAAACGTCACTTTCGTCTTTGAATTCAAACGCGCGATTGCGCGAAAACAGCGCTCCAAAGTCTAAATTCAAACGTTGACTTTAAATGGGGAACAATCTTCTCGGTGCTCCATTCGCCTGGTATATCGCGTATAGCGAAGATAACCGATAGGCAACCGAATCATCCTCTAAATAGGTACAAATCAGAGCGTTCCCCGGAAAATAGTTTTGAGCGTGTTAGCCGCGCTTGTGGTGCGGAAGGAAAATTTGATACCATCGTTAAAATAATGAAATTAAAATAATGCACTGAATTACATGCGAATTTCTTTCTGTGTTTAATTTGGTGGGTGGGTGGGGACGTGCCCTTGTGCCGCCACGGGACAGTTATACACATATTAAAATTGTGATATTAGCATGATTGAGGTAGCAAGAAAGGATGAATGGAGTTCAATTATATGTTCTGTTAAATTCTATTAAAAATTATACATGTATTTATTTATTCTATAAAAAAAATTAAATGAATTAATAAAAAATATTTTTTTAATTTAAACAAGAGGTTATGTGTTTTCAATAATATTTTTTTTTAACATAGGTTCAGTAGTTTGTGTGCACGGATTAAAATACAGCACCAAAAAAGAATACTTGTTACGTGAAACACTTCCATGTCTAGAGTTTTTATTTTTATTAGTTCTTGGTTTATTACGTTGGCTATGCCTTATTTTGACGTTTACAGTAATATGGTAATAGTCATAGTTTTTTAGTAGCAAAGGCGTGTATCCTTTTTACTTCTTAAATAAAGTTCCAAAATATTAATACTCATCATGGAGTCGTACGACGTCATTGTAAATCAGCCGGTTGTGATTGATAATGTAGGTTTGCATTCTTAGTTTTTCTAATCATATTTTAAAATACTCCATCATCACTGACACTTAACCAATGCAACTTACACCTTGATATTATTTAAAGTTTGTTTTAATAGGGCTCTGGTGTTATTAAAGCTGGTTTTGCCGGTGATCAAATTCCAAAATGCAGATTTCCAAATTAGTAAGTTGTTCCAATAAGCTGCAGTACATGCCTTAATTGATAAACATTTCAGTATCGGTCGACCAAAACATGTTCGAGTTATGGCAGGAGCATTGGAACGGGACGTTTTTATTGGACCAAAAGCAGAAGAACATCGGGGATTACTTGCAATCAGGTATCCAATGGAGCATGGTATTGTAACTGATTGGAATGATATGGAAAAAATTTGGAGTTACATCTACAGTAAAGAACAGCTATCAACCTTTGCTGAAGAACACCCAGTCTTACTTACCGAAGCTCCCTTGAACCCCAGGCCAAATAGAGAAAAATCAGCAGAAATATTATTTGAATCTTTTAATGTTCCAGCACTTTTTATTTCTATGCAAGCTGTACTTAGTTTGTAAGTAAGTGCACCTTAGTTGAATTAATTAATAAGTAAGTGTATTTAAGATATTCTACTGGTCGTACTACAGGAGTAGTATTAGATTCAGGAGATGGAGTGACTCATGCAGTGCCTATTTATGAAGGATTTGCCATGCCTCATAGTATAATGCGAGTAGATGTTGCTGGCCGTGATGTATCCAGGTATCTAAGGTAGGTATTTATAGTAGTGACAAATTAGAAGTGGGTTGCTACAATAATTGAACTTTCTGTATTTGTTTTTAGATTGTTGCTTCGAAAAGAAGGTATTAACTTCCGAACCACAGCTGAATTTGAAACTGTACGGACAATAAAAGAAAAAGCTTGTTACTTAGCAAATAATCCCCTGAAAGAGGAATCTGTTGATACTGAACACATTAATTATACCTTACCAGATGGAAATGTTATACAAATTGGTCCTGCAAGATTCCGTGCACCCGAAGTGCTTTTCCGACCTGATCTTGTGGGAGAAGAATGTGAAGGATTACATGAAGTCCTTATGTTTTCTATTCAGAAATCTGATTTGGATTTACGGAAAGTTTTGTTTAAGAATATTGTGTTGTCTGGGGGTTCTACATTATTTAAGGTATACGAGTTTACTGTTACAGTTCTTTTTTTTTTAATATGGATTATGCTTTAAAGGGTTTTGGAGACCGACTTTTGTCAGAAATAAAGAAGTTATCTCCAAAAGATGTACAGATAAAAGTAAGTGTACTATTGCCAGCACAAGAGTTATATGTATTAATATATTTTAATAGATTTCAGCTCCTCAGGAGCGATTGTACTCAACATGGATTGGTGGCTCTATTTTAGCTTCTCTGGATACATTTAAGAAAATGTGGGTCTCAAAGAGGGAATACGACGAAGAAGGTCAAAGAGCAGTTCATCGAAAAACCTTCTAGTTTATTCTTTTAGCAGCTCTGTATGTGATTCTAAATATTAAGACATTCACATGTTTTATACATTTCAGTGTTTATTTATTTTTAATGAATGTAGATCATTTAATGAGTTATTTACTATTTTTACAGAAAATACTAATAATTTATTTCCACAATTGCAGCATGCCCGTTTCGTGTTCATTATTTAACTTTACGTAAATGCATGTCATCGCGAGACAACCACTCTTTGCTGCTTATTGTATTTAAACTAAGAAGTAAATATTTAAACTGTAGATATAAGAGCTTTGTATTGTGAAGGAATAACACTATTAATTTGTATTTTAAAAATTTTATCGATAATCTCGCTTTTAATTTGTTCTGTCACATTAATTTTCAGCAGCTTGAAATATACTGGTAATGCCTTTTGTATTAAAATGATTTTTATTAGTAAAAATAATTCATTTTCTGCATTGCCTTTTACTTCATGTGGAAGCTATTTTACGCACTACTATTTCAGAAAATACGTATTACTTAAAATGCAGAAATCAGCTGTTCTTACGCTATTCATCTTGTTTTAGCAATATTGTGAATGATCTGCATACTTATTCAGCATGTGTGCATGCTTGGATTAATATCATTAATGGCAGAGAAGTTGTAGTTAAAAAGAAACTCACGTTTTGTGCAGTTTAGTGATAACATTTGGTAGGATAATAAAGTGAAAACTTGCTCACATATTTATGTAATGTACATTGACTATAAATTTAGATTAACTATAGCACAGCAATCTTAAAGCACCAGAAATCACAATCAAAACATTGGAAAGTCCTTCATAGGTGTGTTATCATCATCAATATAATCATGATCCTTGTTTGTACCGCTTGCGCAGTGTTATATATTATTAAACTAGCTTAAAGGAACGTATATGCTACGGTGTGTACAAAAAGCATCGATAATGTTTAGCTAGCTAGGGAGCTGTAATATTTAGTTTAGAAAAACTGGTTTGAAAAAGATGGATATGCAATACTATTATTAGCAATCATGGTATAAAACACAACATTTTTCACTAGTTGTACAAAATTTATGTAGTATGACTTGAATATTGATTCTCAGGAAGATATGGAAGTTGAATTCAGCTTTAACTTTACTTGAATAGTAGCTTACGATTTTTTTAAATAAAGAGTGAATAGTGTACTACTGTATTAGAAAGCTTTATATAAAGAAGAAGCACAAAAAGCTATGTAGGTACAAGCATTTATTGAGAAGTAACCTTCCTAACTTTAAAATGTTCTATTATAGCACTGCTGCATCTTAAAACCATTAATGACTGTATAATGTTTACAAAGAAAATTCAATCAACATGACTAAGATGGCAAGGGGTGAATAAGCTCTTCAAGAATTCACAAGTTACTGGTATTTATTTATTGGGGACTGAAGGATTTGCTCCTCCTCCTCGACTCCGTCCATCTTTACAGATGAGTGGTGATTATGGTTATTTGTTCTCTTCAAGTTGTGCTGTAACTCTTCTGATGGTGTCGCGCCAACGTTCTATGTTACCGGTATTCCTTACTGCCTGTTCAACATTGGTACTCAAAAGAGTCAATTGTGTGTGAAGAATTTGCTACAGACATGCTATATCTTTCATCTGCTTGTACTGTGTTGGGTCAGCTGGTAACTTAGGAGGGCAGCTTCAAGGGTACGGAACCAATATAAGATGCCATTATAGTAGAAAATGTTCTTATTTTAAAGCATAGAAATTGCTTCTAATTTTTGTTGTATCTATCGGTTTTACACTTAATAAACTTCTACCATAAGTAATGTGAAATTTTGGCTGGTAGCAATCCCAAAGAAAAAATATTTAAAGTTGCAAACATTTTGAATCTTTTAATTTATATTATTTCCTACATGGCATCCCAGGAAACACAATTAAATATGAAACAGATATACATAACGTGATAAACTTTTTCTGCTCAATTTTGCCGAATAGTGATGAACAGAAACTGTAGTATTGAAGCAACAGTTCAACCATGTTTACGGTAAACGACATTCTCAAATACAAGTTGAAAGAACGAGAAAGGGGAGTGTTAATGATAAGGTAAGCCAAGAGACATCTAGAAATTTAGGGTTGTGCTTCTGAAAAAACAAATATCAACCTATTTAATGACTTTTTAATTCCAGTTCTAAATAAAACATTCTAGTATGTACAGTATAATTAATTTTGATCTTAAAAGAAATTTAAAAGCTGTAGAAAATTAAAGGTGTAAACTTAAGAGTGTCCCTGTTTGATAAGGTAAATAACCAATCAAGTAGCAATGTAATTTACCCAGAGTGCAACTGCTAATGTCAGAAAAGTTATTTAACGTTGGTCGATTGCTAACAATAATAGTAGGTATACAAGGTATCCCAAAACGTACCGGCAATATTTCAAAAATGAATTCTAGAATTTATTTACAGCCGATAAACATATGTCCTAAACATAACCGTAAACGAGTTATTGTTTATTTCATAATTTATGCGACTAAAATTTTAGTTCAACGGATTTCTGAAATACCGATCTAGTTGCCATATCGCGTCTTTTGTTTGGTAACATTTAAACATCGTTTTTAACAAATTAATGTTTGTAACCTGTCAGTTTATTACTGATACTGAAGTTATTGGCTTCTTTTTTGTATCGTTATTCCCATCATAATTCACAAGTGATTCACAATGCCAATGTTATTTTTAAATTAAGAATATGCAGATATTCATTATGTTTACGAGCTGCTTGATGGAAATGATTTAGCAGTACAACAAGAATACCGTAGAATATATCCCAATAGAAAACTGCCTACGTGTGCAGTTTTCTTTAATTCACATCGTCAGCTGAGGGAACATGGCACTTTCAATGCAAGACATGCAGTTGGCCAAGGAATTGTCGGTAGACCCATAAACGATGGTGAACAAGTTCTTGATTTATTAGAAGAAGATCCGTCTTTAAGTGTGCGAAGAATTGCATTACGTACTGGAATATGTAGAAACCACATTTAGAAAATAATAAGAAGTGCTCCCTTACATCCATATCATAATCAAAGAGTTCAAGCTCTAGGTAATGATTTTGAAGCTCGTTTAAGATTTTGTAATTGGGTACAAAATATTCAAACCTACCACTTATTTAATGGACCTATGAAGCTTCTTTGACACGAGATGGTATTAATAATTATCATAATTTTCATGAATGAGCTGCCGAGAATCCTCATTTAAGAAGACGCTCGCATTTTCAACTTAGATTTAGTGTTAATATGATAACTGGTATTCTTAATGGTCCTCTGAAAGGACCATTTGAACTGCCACACCGCTTGAATGGTGCGAATTATGAATATTTTCTAGAAAGCTCTTTACCCTTATTACTGGAAGATGCGTCATTAAATATTAGACGTGCAATGTGGTATCAACACGATGGGGCATCAGCACATAATGTCTACGTGTTAGAGCTTGGCTTAACGCACATTTTCCGGGAAGATGAATTGGAGTAGGAGGATCCGTAGTATCGAACACAATAATAGAGATAATTTTGAACACATGTAAAATAATAAAAATGTATTAAAACAAGATTTATTTCATAAAATTCGTTGTAGGTACTAAAATTTTAGTCACATAAATTACGAAATTAACAATAACTCGTTAACGGTTACGTTGAGGACATATATGTTTATAAGGACTTTTCGACTCTATATAAGTTCTGGAATTCATTTTTGAAATATTGCCAGTACGTTTTGGGACACCCTGTATTATGTATCTAGTAGGAAAAAGTGATAGATTTCCGTACGATGGTGAAAATTGCAAGACGAGGCCTAACGGAGTTTTACACTTTTCCTGCTTATTATACATACTATTTTTTCTCCGATCAGAATTAATTAATATTTTATTATTTTTTATTTATAACCGTCGGTAATTCTTACTACTTAGTTCAGAAAATAACACATAGAGGGCGTTGTACGGATACTCAGTAAACATTTCTGCACTAACCTATAATTAAAAAATTTAATTATCGGGGTTGTTATTAGACCAGTGTAAGAAGCAGGCGAATAAATATTATAGAAAATAAGAAAATAGAGTATACTAAAAAAGGCGCGTGTGTTCACTAACCTCAACGTTGACAGCAGGCCAGATGAAAATATTAACTTTCCGGCCTAGTCACTTTTTCGTCCCCTCAATTGTGGTTGCCTAACAACGGCTATAACATGTAGCAATCACTCGCTTCTACGAGCGAAGACACGCAGGAAGGGTGGCATTTTTAGTCCGAACGGAGAAAAACAAATATTGTAGAAATGTTTATAAAACTTGGGTTAATTCTACGAACCCAGAAACAGTTCCTTACAAATTTTAATAGACGTTTAGCGCCCAGTGGTAATATAAATCACTTACGTCAAAACTAACCATAAATGTTTTAAGGTAAATGTTTCCTGCTCGATTAATTTCACAAAGAGGTGACCAATTTTGGCCCCTTCATTTCCCTGATTTGGCGCCACTTTCTTTAGGGTTACTTAAAATCAAAAATATACAATGACCAACCCCAGACAGTAAAGGAGTTAAAAATAACATATGAATCACAATGGAAGACATTTAAATGACATTATTGTTAAAACTTAAAATTGTTATAAAAGTTACCTGTTTCTAGTTTAGGATTAAACATTAAAATATGTTTGAATTTGTTTCTTTTATTTATGCATTTAAAATAGGGGCACCCTTAAATTGACACCTTTTATAAAGGATATTTTATGCTCACTTATAAATAGTGACCGAGGAGCTGACCGCCGACCTCATTAAGACATTTACTAAGATATTAATTTATATTATAACAAAACTATGTATAGCAATTAGTTTGCTGATCTGGTTTCAATTATTAAAAAAAAATAAATAAAGGATATTATGGTGTATATCCATTTTATTTTGAGTATTCTACCAAATATATTGTTAGCGCCCGTATCTGAAAATTGAAGGGACGCCACTGCTAAGTCCAATGAAGGTGCCGTCGCCTAAATGTATTTGTTTTTATTCCATTTATAAGAAATACTAACAATATATGTAGTTTTATTTCTGTCAAATGGTTAAAATTACCCGTAATTAATTACAAGTAAGGCATTTTTGAAGTAAAGGTATTTGACTGCTAAAGTAAAACAAAAACCAACTGCATTTGTTCGTCCAAACTATCGCTTAATACAATTAATATTTTTTTCTATTTCGGTTTTATAAAGCCGTTCTAAGCGCACTGTTTTAGCTTAAAAACAGTACGTTAAGGAGGCCTATAATCGTACTGTTTTTAGTTTGTTTTTTTACGATGTTGGTAGTTCGATTTGAATTTGAAAGTTTGAAATGTCAGTTTCAGCCACCTGTCAGTGCCGCCATAAGTGTTTATAAAAACTCCCTAGTAATCGATTTGACGTAAAATTTTCTACATAAATTTATTTAAAATACTCTTAAACTTCCTTAATAGAAAAAATAGTATAAAGAACACGTTTCATAAGACCACTTGTCGCACTCGTCCGTCGCTTCGCGTCTCGTTTTTCAAACTTGGACTCGTGCGTTAAGAAAAGGCCTTATGAAACTAGTTCTTTAATATACTATTTAATTTAGTAGTAGTGCATTTAATTTTTAAATAGTATTTTTTTATTTTAATTGAGTTTTGGTTCAATTATTGATTCGACTTATAAAATTTTCGAAATTCTGTGGATTCTCTCGGCAATAAAGTAGTTTCTAGCTTCGCAATGGTTTTTGCAATTATTGCAAATCCTATACAGGTATCAAAATTTAAAAAACAGAAAATAGTGGTTCTGGGGGAATTTTAAATTTAAAAACAATAAATTGTTTTGTCTAAAATTAGTGTTTAGAAACTCTAGGATATTTTATAGTACCTAAATACTTCGTCACTACAAGATTTTGATTCAAAGGACCGGGTTAACCATTTAGGTTCCAGAAAAAGGTCATAAATTTAAGGATTGTTACAAGTTTGATAGTAAAGTTTTATTGGGCATATAAATATTGCAAAAATTGAGACCTATCGCAAAAGAAAGTAGTAGGGAGAGCCCTCTGAGCCAGACTTTGTACAATTCAAACTATTTTGAAATGTCTACATTTCGAAAATGTTCTAAATTTAACTACTTAGGCTGTAGCTGTTGAAATCTGTAACGCTCGTGTTCGACTATAAAAATGTTCATGAAAACGATTTTTATAAGGAAGTTGCGTATCCCTTTCGCTTCAGCACCGCTTTTAAACCGCAGCAGGGTGAAAACAAGAATAGCTGTAATCTCCCGCCCAAAAGTACCAGTTGGCAACCCTGCAATAGTATCTACCGATATATGCATAATCGAATATTTCGAACAATTCATTGAGTTACGCCCATCACTAATTTATTTATATGTTTAACTACTACAATGGCATTTCGTAATAATAATAGAGAAGCAATAGTTATTATAGTATTTAAATAATTGTATGCGCAATAATTAAATAAAATATTTTTCTAAAGCGCATGCTCAGTTCAGATCAACCAATAGGTGGAAACAAAACTGCAGTACCGTAAATAATCTGAAATTATCGTCTACTATTATTTCCATATATCTATTTAAATATTAGATATATGATTATTTCACAATAACGAAGTATTTCCTAACCGCAAAGTTAGTTTTCACCGAGTTATATTTGGTGATATTACAGTGTTAGAAGTTCATCAAGTTAAAGCAGTACAGTGAAAAATTTATATACACCATTTATCGAAATGTTGATAAAGTCTCAAACGGAATACAAACTAAAAACTCCACCTGACGATGCTGTTTCTTCTGTAAAATTTGGACCTAACACTAATCAATTTTTGTTAGTTAGTTCATGGGATGGCAGTGTCAGATTATATGATGTTTTAGCAAATACTTTGAGACATAAATACTCTCATAATAGCCCAGTACTGGATTGTTGCTTTACAGTAAGTATCGTGTCGAATAAGTACGCATGATTCTTTAATTTGTATTTATTGACAGGATGCAGTTCATTCGTACAGTGGTGGATTGGACAGCACTCTTAAATCGCTAGATTTCAATACAACATCAGGTACCTCTTATTACATTTCTTAGATGTGTTATCAGTATTTAAAGTTTAACATTTCCAGAAACCACTGTTGGTACACACAACAATGCAATACGCTGCGTAGAATATTGTTCCGAAGTAAATGGTATACTGACTGGAAGTTGGGATTTTCATTTGAAGTTGTGGGATCCAAGAGCTCCAATGTGTAGCGGTAATTACAATCAAGGAGACAAAGTGTACACGATGAGTGTTTGTGGAGAAAAGCTTGTTGTTGGAACTGCTGGTCGAAAAATACTAGTATGGGACATTCGAAATATGTCATATACTCTTCAGAAGCGTGAATCCAACCTCAAATATCAAACTAGGGCTATTAGATGCTTTCCTAATAAGCAAGGATTTGTTCTCAGCAGTATTGAAGGAAGAGTAGCCGTTGAATATTTAGATACTAGCCCGGAAGTTCAAAAGAAGAAATATGCATTTAAATGCCACAGGATCAAGGAAGATGGATTAGAACGGATTTATCCAGTAAATGCAATCAGGTTTGTTAAATTTTTATTATTTGGTTGTACAAAGCTTTATAAAATAATACTAAGCATTTATTGTGATTTAATTCTGCACAGCTTTCATCCAACTCATAACACCTTTGCAACTGGAGGATCTGATGGTTATGTTAACATTTGGGACGGATTCAATAAAAAGCGTTTATGCCAATTTCATCAGTACCACACTTCAGTTACATCATTAAGTTTTAGTCATAATGGTAAGTGATAATTTATTAAATTTGATTTTCCTTGCTCATGAATTGCATTTAGGATCGGTACTAGCCATAGCGTGTTCGTACTTCTTGGAAGAGGATAATTCACCAAACCCTTTCCCCGAAGATGCTATTTACATTCGAACAGTTACTGATCAAGAAACTAAACCTAAATACACTAGTTCATCTTAAAATACTTTCAGAGTTACTATAGCATTTGTAAAAAGTATTTAAATCTTGTAAGAAGTTTAACAATACAATACCTTTTTCATTTTATGTCTTGTTTGATGTATGGTACCTATAAGATTATTGACAAATTCATCTAAAATAGATAGTTGAAGGTTAAAACTTTATAGTAATGTGTACTGTATGAAGCATATAAATGCATTGTAAATTTCAAAAGCAGCATTGCAATCGTTGCTTATATTTTCTGTTATTTGTGTATAAGTGTTGCAATAGTTATAATTAAACATCTTCACACAATTTTATAAAAAATTAGCAGAACAAAGAATTAAATAAAATTCAACTTCATTTTAACTGTCTGCATCTAGCTAGATGCCTAGTAGAGAAGATTGTGGCAAACTGTTTCATTCGAAATAGTTGTAAATCCATATTTTTGTATGATCTACATTAATATTAACCTTTAACTTTGTATAATCTATTTTTAGGTAGTAGTGTTTCTGATTTTACAAAATTAAGTAAATCATGTGTTGATGCACAGCAGTCGTAAATAATCTCTATTAAATGTTTTAGATTAAAGTGTGTATAAAATAATTTAAAAGAACTATAACGTAGCTGATAATATTGTAGTTATGAAGTGTTGAGCCAATGTTGCACGCATCAGCGTCGTTACAACTCTGTACACAACCTCGAGCATACCTGAAAAAAAAAAGTATAGTTTGTTCGTTCCTGTTATACTTAAAAGTATAATACTGGCTAAGCAAGCAAAATGTTTTAATATGAAGGGCAAACATATGTAGATTATTTTAACAACAGCTAACTTCACAGTAAATACTGTTAAACAGGCTAATTCTGCAATATACAGGGTGTATTAAAACGTGCGGCTAATAATTACACCATGCAATTATATTTGAAAAACAAGCAAAAAACTCAACACCAATTTGGTCTTAGACGAAGAGTCTTTAAATTATAAGCACTTAAAGATTTTTTAATTTGACAATGCTGTATAATTTAAAGCTAAGAGACATGTATTTAGTTACCCTTAATCGTATATGTTTGTGAATCTGCAATTAAATTAAGTATGTGTTCATGTTTTTCATGAATATTTTCTAGAATTATTGAAATAATTTACAACTCAAGATTGAATACGTTTTATTTAAATTCAATTCCTTTTTTGGTTACAATAGCTGTTCAAAATGAGCACCTGTAACTTTTAAACATTTGGTACACCGAGTAATAATGTTTGCTATTAGATTTTGCAGCATGTTATGATTTTTTGTTTCTCTAACTGCATTATTTACCGTTCAATAAGTTGTTCTTCGGTTTGAATTTCTACTTCATAAACAAGAGCTTTTAAAATGCCCCAAAAGAGAGAATCTAGGACATTTGGGTCGGGGCTTCTTGCGGTCCATGATATCGGAGCATTGCGGCCGATCCATCGCTCTGGAAAGTTTTGATTAAACCAATCCCTAGTTTGAAGCCCCCAGTGGGCTGCAGCTCCATCTAACTGAGGCCACATGTCTCTCCTGACAAGTAACGGTACTTCCTCCAATAATCCCAGAAAATCGATGTTTAAAAAATAGACAACATTTTCGTTGTTTAATCGACGAGGCAAAATGTGTGACACTATTAGTCTATTTTCGATAATACCAGCCCATACATTGACGCTGAATTTAAACTGGTGATTAGTTCGATGCAAAACATGAGGGTTTTCATCGGCCCAGTGTTGCATATTGTGCATATTAAACATTCCGTTACGGGTAAATGTGGCTTCATTCGTCCATAAAATGTTTTCAATGAAAGCAGGGTTGACTACTTGTTGCCGTAATAACCATCTGCAAAACTCTATCCGTCGCGGATAATCTTCCAGAAGCAACCCATGGACTCGCTGGAAGTGGAACAGATGTAAAAGATTTTCTCTTAACACTCGATGTACAGTAGTATGGCTAATATCAAGTCATCGAGCTACAGAACGGGTACTTTGTCGAGATTCGTCTTCAAATACCTGTAAGATGTTCTCTTCTATTTCGGGTTGTAATACATGTCACGGTCTTCCACCAACTCCCTGCACAGGTTCCATTCTTCCTGTTTCTCTTAAGTGCTGATCTAATCTTTGAATAGCATGAGCATTAGGATGTCTCCTGTGTACATAACGTTTGGCATATAAATTTGAAGCTCGATGAAAATTACTGCCACATTCGCCTAATATCAAATATATATCTGCGTACTCAGGAAAAATATATTCCATGATTTTTCAAGGAACAAAGTAACTTAGAACAATGATAACAGCAAATACCTAATAAATAATGAGTGAAGCAGAAGTTTTACGAAAATATTGGAAGTGTCAAAAATGACATTAATCAAACCGTCAGTCATACATCCAGCTATCAATTTTTTATTATTGCATTTTAAAAATCAACCCAGCCTATAATGCATAGTTGCAATGTCTTCCAAAACTATAAATCGCGAAGATTTTGCATTCTTAAATATTAAATTATGCGTAAACTAATTACCGAAATGTTATAAAGTATATTTGATTACTTACTTTAATTGTTGAACAATGGGTTGTTGATACTATTTCAATCGATTTCTCAACCAAAGTCGAAAAAAATTTCAAAGTTTGAGCATTAATAACTCCTTAACCAAAGAGTTAATACTAAAATGGTATTAGAGTTTTTTGCTTGATTTTCAACATAGAACAGCGTGGTGTAAATATTATCCGCACGTTTTAATACACCTTGTATTTTATAAATAAGTCCCTTTATCAAAGTTGAAATAAAATTACCTCTGGAAGTAGGACTAAACTAATCAATATGTTTATGATAAGTTTGGTGCTAATCACCAATATCTGAATTGATATTAGTATCTGTGCTTAGTTACATTTTTAATTATTTTAGCTGTAAAAAATATAATACATATCTATGCTTAAAGGCACTCATAACAAATCCTAAAGTTTTTCTTGTTTATTCTGAGTTTGTAAGACTATAAGTAAAAAATGATTTAAAAATCATCTAGATTTGCTCTATAAATAAAATTATGCGATAAAAGAAAGTAATTTTTTCAATGCGGTGTTTAATATAAATAATAATCATTTTTGAGCTGGCAAAAATCCCTTACAGGCAAGAGATACAAATTATCGACAGTTTACCGTTGAACCTTGACATCCTTCATAATCCTGCATTTTTTTCACTTGGCCAGCCCAACTGAGTCGTATCTTTATCACTGTAAGCAATTTTGGTACCTGGTATAGTTGTTTAAGCTTATGATTAAATCTAATTTTTCACTCTTCCTTTTCTTCTCTGTCCAAAAATTCGAGTTTTTCTCAGAAACTGACAGTATTTCTTCTCTATGCTATCTGAGCATCCAGAATTCACTTCAATACATGACTACTGGCCTTGTCAGAGTTCTATAGGCTATGATCATTATTTCCCTTTGCAAGCTACGTGATTTTATAACCTCTTGCAAAGGATAGTAAGCTATATTGCAGGCCAGCCTCGGTGGTCTAGTGGTTAGCGCATTTTCCTTTAGATCCGAGGGACGCGGGATCGAACCTGGCCAAGGTCGGGCAGATTTTTCTAGCGGGGAAAAATCTTAAAATGCGCCTTCCGTCGGATAAGAAGTAAAGCCGTAGGTCCCGTGCCACTGCGATGTGTGACACGTTAAAAATCACTACTGGAGTTGGAATTACCCCAGATAGGCAAAATTCTTAGGGTGTACAATGGGCCATATGGCCTAAGTGCATACAGATGCTTGGAAAACCGCGTCCTAGATCTCGCTCTTTCAAAGCAAGCAAGCTATATTGCAAGTCCATTTTTTATAATGGTAATTTCTCAGAAGATTGATATTTAGGTTCTTAAGAATTCACATGGAAGACCAGTTAGGTAAGTTACAATAAATTTTTATTTTCATTGGGATGGTGCACTTGCACGTGTTGTGTCATTAATGTTCAGTGGTCATGGAGATCACGAAACATAACCCTATTAGAATATTTTCTATGGGGTTAGTTTTGTAAATATTGTTTATTAAAAAAAGGTACGTTAAAATACTACATAATAAAAACCATCAAGTCTATGTAAGAGTGGCTGACGAAGATATACTTTTCAAGCACTCAGAATTAAGCTGAACTCTGTGGTCTATGAGGAAAATTGTTTCTAACAGAACTTGTAGTAGGTTTAGTTAACAGTTGCTATTTATTAATTTGTTTTATGTCAGTTGTATGTTTAGATATTATGACAAAATAAGAAATGAAATGGCCAAGAGCAACTGCATGTGTATGTATTTCGTTTTCAAAAGTTGAACAAAATACTAAAACTTCTAATTCTAAAAATAAAGTTATGGCCCTTTAAAACACAGGAATTTAAATGACTAATACATTCAGTAGAAAACGGAAGAACAATTTAAAACTTGTAAATAATATACAGGGTATTCCACAACTAGTGTAAAAAACTTGGCCATTTGATGGTTGTGGTCAACATAGATTATATTCCAATGAATTACAAAACTACAGGAGATCAAAGTTTTAACGGCATAATTCATTCCAACTCCTAATATCAAATGACCTTTAACAGAACAACATAAAATACTTAAAAATCTAAATAAAGCATTTATTTCTTATAAATGCTCAAAATGTGCCCCTTGAGCTTGAATACAGGTTGACACTGATTAATCAGCTTGAATATGTATTTTAACACTGTAAACGTGCTGCCCTAAAGATAAAAATCCACATGATGTATATCTGGAGATCTCGGAGGCCATATGACGGCCTTCCACGCCCAATTCATTTATCAGAATAATGACGATTTGGCCCTACAGTTATTTGTCTTACATAAGGGAGTGGGATATCATACTACTGATACCACATGGATTGTTGTATAATAAGTCGCATCTTCTACTGTCTCATGAAGCCTATTCTCTAAAAATCATTGTATTGCAATATCTGCAAACGAAAACAGTATCTACTTGTTTAGCTGCACTAAAACCTTCCATTATTTAAGAAAGAAAAATAAACTAAGTAAAATTGATCCAATGTTGTTACATACATCAAGAAATTTTGGTTTTTTTTCTTCTGAGTGGCCTTATCACTTGCTATTAAGGGGCTACTAAAGTGGTTTAAAATAAGTTAAAATTAACGTTTCCTACTATCATCCTAGCTACGTTAATAGGCGGCCTTTCCACTTGCGGGTTTTTTAAGTAGACAACATATTTAATTTTCAAATAAGGTGAAAAATTATTAAAACAGTGATAAAAAATTTCCAGAAGTACTGCAAAAATACAATAAAAGCAACCTACAGTAATGGTATATGTGGATTTCATTTTGTGTTTTTTTTTTCACGTCATTACGATCTACCATCCTTTAAGAATGCACACAACCCAATATGAAGATTTATCCAATTTTCTTACAATTAGAACAATTCTATGACTGTAATCCATTTATTTTGGCGTATATTGTACGTATTGTCATTTACATTGGCTACAGTTCGCTTGCCAGCGTTCAGGTAGACGGCCCTAAAAACCTGAGAGGGATATGGAATACAATGTTTCGTTGATGTAAAAAGGTAAGTTTAATTTTTGATTGCCAGACCAGTTTAGATCCCCTTAAGATTGTGAAATAATTATGACATTAAAACTTTAATCTCTTGTAGTTCCATAATTAATTAGAATAAGATATTGTTTACGCAAAATGATCTCACCAACTAAGGGCAAAGCTTTTTACACTGATTGTGAAACGCCCAGTATATAAATAGGTATCATTAGGCGACTATCAATATTGCTTATTTCACCACACACGGACTTCTATAGAATGCATAATAAAATTAAAAGTTTACCTTAAACAAATCAGTAATGGGTACAAGGTAAGGTACTCGGTAAGAATAACTACGTAAATTACCTACTCAGCTACAATGCAAGAAGTAACTGCATAAGTTACCAAACTGCAGAAATAGTTGCCAAAGGAGGTACTTCTTACTTTGCAAATCGCTGCCAAACATACAAAAGCCATACATTTACAAGCTAAACGTTTCTAAATAAATTACATTACTATTATCAAACTATTAATTTCTACGGCTGTGAAACAAAATATTTTTCTGATTCAAATAGATCACTAATTTTAATTTTGTTCAACTGCCGCATTAAAGACTATCCCTGTCAATGCAATTATTTTGATAATTGTTTAACAGTTGTTTATTTTAGCATCCATTCCATCTAAGTGGTAAATTATAATAATACCAAATGAAATTTTCATCAACAATCAATTAAATCGCTCGGTGTTTACAATGTCAAACACTTGCTTTAAGCTCTGATAATCATTTCACAACCTGTCAGCTAATTATATTTAAAATCATTTAAACAAACTGCCAATTTTACATAACACTAACCTGTTATCGTAATAAAAACCACCACAATGTGACATCCTAACTATTTCTGTGTCAGTAGTTAAAGTACCGCTATCTAAAGCACAACCTCGAACTGTTATTGTATCATCATTATCTTCTGCAAATTTAACTATCTATTATTATTGTCTTTTTACAGTAAATATAATATACCAAATGTTCCTGTAATCTTAACACAGGATGTGGCAGGAAATAAACCATCTCTTCCCTTTTTGCCACCCATACAAGGTGACTCATAGATATCTAGGGTATAGTTATTATGAAAAGGATCTTCACATGGTTTGTAATTATTATTTAATGAGACACATTTAAAGCAATCAATTGCATTTCCTGTAAAAAAAACAATAAATGACTCCATTTATTGTAGAGTAAATATTTACCTATATGAAAAAAATCTGTTAAAAAACAGAAAACCACAACACACAATTTAAAAATCATTTTACTACACCATCTTATAATCTGCAGCAATTTACAAATTAAAGCAAGTTGCTAAGGTCAGTAAACAAACTGATTATTGATCTGCTCCAGTTAAAATAATCAATAGTTTGCTTTCCTCCTCTACATCATTTTACTGCGGAAACTATATGCAAAATACTGCACCATAGAATTCAACTAATTTCTTTCGCTTCTTATATATAATATTTTTGTTAGTATTTGGATTTGCTACGTTAGCATTTGTTTTAATGTTTTTTTTTTACAGTATGTAATATATAATAATAATAAATCACAAAAAATAGTTGTTTATTGGCAATCCAATATTATACATAAATAACAATTTTACAGAAAAATTACCTTCGAGAAAAATATAGTTTTCAAACATTGTAAAAGGTAAAAATATTCTAATAATCAATATAAACTCTTGCATTGGTGTTTTAACAGGTTTATTTTTAAAAATATACAATACTGAACATAACAGTTATAAAGTATAATCAAATTATTCAGACTTCGTTAAATTGTTTTACTGATACATATC
>JABXWE010035993.1:0-28753 GCA_014611495.1 Limonius californicus
CTTTTGCCCAATTTGCATTTAACCCCCCCCCCCCGCCTCCATTATAATATTACAGCAATATATATATATATATATATAAATATCTGTCTGTATCTTCTAGCGCATTATGAGGCCTGCCGGCACCCTTTCTTCATACTTTCCTGTCTTGCCATTGCCCCTCTTGCAAATTTTTAATTATTAATAGCATTATTGCTTTTAATCCAATGTATACAAATTAAAGAAATGTAAATATTATATAATAATAAATAGAAGATTGTGACTACCAAATACGTTTCGTTTGCGATGTTGGCATTCACGATACTTCCCAAATAGTATGTTGTAACATACAACTATTAATAATTTTTAATAAAATATGTTACACAATATCATAAATTATAATTCTTACATCGTACATAATGTAAGGTGAGGTGTGTAATTTCGCAAGCAATTGTTGATTGGCCATCGAGAAGCTTTTTGAACATAGTTCCGTAAATATAACTGTGCTTACTGCCTTCAGTGTTTGACTGAATTTGTTGTAATTTACTATGTAATGTAAGCAGGACATTTGGTTGCTGCCGTTTTGGCGCTGCCGTTTTGGTGCTGTCGTTTTAGCGCTGGACATTTTAGCGCATTTTAGGGCATTTGGGCGCCATTCTTGATTTATTGTTTTTACTTATTACAAACTCTTACATAGTTTTACTTCTTTGTTTGTATGTATGTATGTTAGAGTCAAATCCCCGGTTGGGAATCAACCCCAAAATACTAATTGAAGATAATATGTTTGTAGAAAATTTCTATAATAAATAAAACACCTGTTGTCAGGTATACTACGCAAAAAGGGGCACATTATACCACCCCATGACTAATCGGAAGTACATTTTAAACATCAAACGGACAGTGACCATTACTTAGAAGTAATTTTAAATCAGTGGGATAAGCATGTACCTAATCACTTTGTATTCATTATTTCTATGTGGTAACCTGGTACCGTAAGATGGGGTCACTTTGATCAATTTCAAACTTATTTCTCCCATATCAGTTTTGTTTGTTTACAAATTTAAAGTTAAAAAATGCCAAACGATTAGTCTTGGTATGTAGAATACGAGTCTGTACTTGAAAATTGTAAATTTGGTAAAATGTGGAGTAAAAAAAATAAAAACATGCTGATCAACTTCATACTCGAAGGGGGGCCACTTTGATCACCTCCTGGAAATACGTTTAAAATGCACTAAACTAGTATAAAAAGATCATATTCGCCCCATTTTGAAATCGATGTTGTAGTTTTTGAGATATAACAAAAATTGTTTCGGGGGCGGCATTGATCACCATCATATTATATACACCTTATTGTTTAATGCATTTATTTCTATAAATAAAATACATATTCTTGCATATAACAATATCAAAAATAAAAAGCAAACATAATTTCACAATATTAGGAACTAAAATATAATTCTTTGGATGTTGTTACATTGCACAAACTAATGTTAAACTCGCTTTGAATATTCTAGGACTGCAAATTTTTTTCCAAAGCTTATTGTGTTTTCATCTTTGTTTAGTGGCTTCGGCAACACGGCACAAATATCTGAAAATGGCACAGTCGATATATCCATGGGAACAAATTTAAAAGTTGTCTTGTCTTCATCTGTTAATTTTAAACCAACAACTGTATATTCAGTTTCCGAAAATTGCGTCTGTATTTTACACACGTATTTATATGTTACTGAATTTCTTCTTCCGCCAATAAACTTGACCAGAACAAAGCGTCCCGGCACTAAAAGTTCTGGCTCTAGTTGCAAATATTCTATTTCCACGGGCGGGGTGAGATCTTCATTTTCAGAGAACTCGTTATCACTACGTGTGTCTAGGATTTCTTCGGCTTCATCTGAGCTGCTGCTATCTTTTTATCCTATCTTTTTTTCGTTGCAGTTTTTGAGTGTTTTGCCCATAAAGATTTTCTCGTAACAATTTGGAGAGAGCATCTTCAACAAAAGGCCTCGGATATTGGTGATGGGACGTTGGGGACTTTGTTGGGGTTATATGGGTGTATACCAGTTGCGTAGAACCCATTAATTACGTTTCACTTTACTGCTGATCCTTGTTGGTCACCTGGATTAGCGTTGGATTGGGCTGCCACTTGGTTCATTTTTTTATTGTATTGTGCTGTATTTGCATTGTATAAGTGTTCGCTTTTGTAAATTACGTAAGGCGGTAGCAACGTTCCGTCCGCAGTTCCACAAACCATAATCGTGGTGTTGCTTTTGGAATGATTTATAATCTTTTCTGAGTATTTTACAGCCCGCCTATATATAGCACGAGCTTTTCCAGGATCATCCCCAACGTTTGTTTCATCGTAGTTGAATATATTGGCAGCAATTACGCCTTCCGGTGTTTGCTCCAAATTTGCAAAATAGATTTCCAGAGTTTCCCTAGAAACAACTGCGCGACATTTGTTTATGTTACTGGCAAGGCGTTGGGCCACTTCTGTTTTGTGCCTTTTTAGCAGGCTTAGTACCCAATCTTTGCCTGGGATATTATTTTTAAATTTGGTTACTACGCGCCCGCACTTATCCAAATACGCTTTTGCAAGCATTCTTAAATCGAGTAAATTAAGTGGGAACCCCCAGTCGGAACACTTGACAGCAGCATTTACGAGAGCAACTTCTTCTGCAGTTGACATTATAGATTGTCCACCAGCATTACGTATATGTCTCCCATGAAATTTTATTATTTAATGTTCCAAATGGGATCTTATATATGCGCGCTGCAGCCCTCATTGTTTGCCCATCAGCGATTCTTTGAACAGCTTCCTCAAGATGAGCTTCGGTGTAGTTTCTATAATTTCGAGTTCCGGGTTTTTTCTTATATGTCCGTACCATCTGAAGCCGAAAATTGCAAAAATTAGCTTAAAATGGCCGAAATTTTAAAAAATACGAACGAAGGGGTACTTTGATCACCTCACCATTGGAGATCACATTCGCCCCGCAGTTGTGAACAAAGTGACCCCGTGACGCATTATCACCATTTTGAAACACACAATATTTTTTGTGGGATATTCTTTTATGGTTATGTTTTCTCAATGCATGCATGATTAAGAATATATACTCAAAAATTATTTAAAAATAACACTCACCTTTGTGCATTCAAAGTTACAATTACGTTAGAAAAACGCCTCCAGTACACGGTTTTGTTTGGAACAATTTTCTACGGGTTTTTCGTTACAAGCAGATCACTCACACTCTACAGTGCATCCAAGGGTATATTAACTACCGAATGCAACCTTGGCAGTAATTATAAAATTTACTAGCGCGTTGCTAGCACAATTTTCATTTGCGGTGGGGGCAACAATCAAAGTCGCCCCCTGATATCAAAGTCACCCCATTTTACGGTATGTATAAAGTATTACCTGGACGAATCCAATAAACTTTTATGGTTAATCTTGGTCTACCAATAACCGTAATAAGCAAGAAGTAATTAACAACCTTTTAGAAAGTACTAGTAATATGATTATTATTGTGGCAAATAGGTGTATAAGGACACCTCTTCTCATTGCAGTCCAGTATTACTGAATTTTTTGATCGAATTACAAGTTAAAACGATATCAGACGTTACTTTGAGAAATCATTGGGAAGCTAAGTTGTGTGTTGATGGGTAGATGTATATATTCGATGAATTTGACAGTAATTTTAAGTAATTTTAAAAAATAAACTTCCTAAAATGTATTGTATTGGGGTAAGTTCCCAATCGGGAATTTGGCTGTAGCATATGTACATACATACAAATCGGGCGCTCAAATCTCTTGGCGCTGAAACGTCCTGGAGCCGAAACGTAATGGTGCCGAAACGTAATGGTGCCAAAACGATGGCGCTAAAACGGCGGTGCCAATACATCGGCGACAAAATAGCGGCTCCAAAACAGCGGTGCAAAAACAGCGGCGCTAAAACAGCGGCGCCAAAGCAGCGGCGCGTAAACTGCGACACCCAAATTTCACGTATCAAGTAGAACTATAGAGGCAACATGATTATTAGAAACAATGTTTGCTTTAAAGAGGTTGCTACTTTATGGAAGATATACTGTATATTTTTCGATGAAAAAATAACACGTTAAAATTATCTAGGCATACAGTGGATTATTATTTTGATTTGTATTTTAATGGCTGCCGTTTGTCCTTTCTACGACTTTTTATACAGTACATAAAATGTGATTTATAGAAAGCGAATAAAAAATTCGATTTTCTGTGGCTAATCTGGATTCCAGAAAGCAATGTGTAATATATTATTTGGGAGCTGTATGGGTACGCTTATTCACATTAAGGGTGTGTTTACATGATTACTTCGCACCTACGCATACTTTACCTGTATATAACTTACATTTTGACACGAATTAATTTACCTATTATTGAAAGTTTGATGGTTACTGAAATGCTTAGGAGTTTTAATTGTTTACTTGTTCATACTCCCATCTTAGGACATTGGTGTGAAATTTTCTCCTAGTTGCAATGATTAATGTAATTGTAAAATGTTGATTAATGATTTTACAGATCTGAATATTAACGTTATCAAACGAATTTATTTTTTTGTACTGGTGGATGTGACAGGCAGCATCAGCAGCTATTTGAAATATATTTCTGCATTAATATTTTGATGAACCTATTCGTTCTGTTTGTAGTAACATATAATTGAAATTTTTTTTAGTAATGTGTTAGTTTTAAACAAATATCGAAAACTGCCCTCCATTAACAACCAGTCACCAAACCGCTTCAGAAAAAGTTTTTCCAAATAATTGATCTGACATTGATTCTATCTCGTGTATTTACTGAGCAGTTAAATTAACTGACCTGTTTGGGTAGACCCCTCTTATGAAATGACTGCACATAAAGCAAACCAGCGGAATGAGACCTGAAGATGTCGCTAGTCACTCAATCCGTCTATTTGGAGGCACTCCATCCAAATACTGACGAATCTGCAATTCGCAATGGAGCGAAACTAGTGCCATTCGTACTTCATTTTCATTTGGAATAATAAATATCAGTTTACTAGAGTTGCAAATATCGATTGGCTGTTGTCGCCATGGATATAAAAACTGGGATCAGTTGTTAAATATCTGCAAATTCCCAATAATTTGCTTTCTGAGGATACTTTGTATGTAACTTGCATCTAATACTCATTATTTGATAATATCTACATTTTATATATATTTATGGATTTAGACAATAGGGAATTTAATGGTAAAATATTGTTATTTACAAAATTACTATCGTTATTGCAAATATACAAAATATTTTTATTTTGTCACCATAGACAATTAATTGATATGTCTTAAGTTTCCATGTTGGGGATTGTGGACTGTGGATTTTCCGTAGCTGACTACATGACGTCTAATTATACATTTTAGGTGGTTACTACTTTAATTCGATCGGCCTTAGGTATGTCTCTGATACATCCAGCTTTCTTAAATGTTTTAAGCAGTTTATGTATTGCACACAGTATAGTATCAGTAACAGTATTATTTACTCACAAACAACTAGTGGCGTGGCAAATCTAAATTCATAAATACTATAATAGTTCCCTACATGCGCTGGTAGTCCAGCTTGACACCATCAACTGCCGCGCTGATTATCGTGTTCAGAAAGTTCCAAGAACAACCTAGCGAACGACAAAAGATCTGATTTCCCAGTTTTTTCTGTTCTCTACCTTCGTGCGACCGTATGCAGGGAGCTCCGGTGGCTGTTAAAATCAGCTAGGTATGTTCCAGACTCAATGGGGAAGCCGATACTGTGTATGATTTGTATTTTTAACTGTTTGGTATTATCAATTTTAAACATTATTATGCATTGGCGACTGGTCATTTACCTTCAGTAGGTGCATCCAGCTTCATTTTTACCTGTTTTGTCATTGTACTATCATATTTAATTAAGGTCTTGCCGTGTTCCATGCGGCACTAATTTGTAAACAAATTGTTGGCGCACCAAATTGCTCACTGTTGTCAATTGTGGCTGTTTTTATTTTCACGGCTGCCGGGCAATTGCAATTTAGACAATTCCTTGTATTATAGGATAATTATGCGGATTGATTAATAGAGGTAACCGATTCGGTTCGGCGCTACCGTTTACATTTTACGCGTTGGTTTAGGTGACTTAACGCCAGGCCTTGCGTTTCATCAGCCTCCGGAAATTCGTATTCGGATTTTAATTATTATTAATTTAGCTTTGTGGATTTTTAGATCCGCTTATTTTCCGATAAGGGTTACGTCTGTCGCCCTAAATTGCTTTCCTTGTCATACTTCATTCGGTTTTTTTGTAAGAACGTGATCAAACCACCATAGGCAATGTTATTCAACTCTTTTCTATAATTGTGAATTTTGCATGCATTAAGTGTTTACATTGTCTCTACAGTTTGTATGGTGTACACTTAAGATTAGGTTAGGTATTGATTTCTTTTATGATTTCCAAGCCTTTCTAGTTGTAATTTTCCGAAAATAGCAATTCATAGGATAACGGCGTTGAATTTTGGGATATCACGGTACATATATCACATATACACCGTTTTGCTGTTCTACGACCATAACCAACCATCATCAACATTTCGTCCAGTTCTGTTTCTTCTAATTATGTCAAAATAAAATAACAGTTTAATGCTGTCATCCACTAACAAATAACATTGTTACACGAAATTGTTTCTAAACAACGTTAAACGTTTCTTTTTATGCATATACGGGATGTGACAATTTCATTTCCGAAATGCACCTTAACAATATACGTGTGAAACTGTGCACTAGCTTCTGGCAGCAGGCCTGGAGCGCATTTTGTAGAATTCTGTTGAGTACCTGTCTTAAAATCTGTTGCATATCATTTTAATTTGAAAATCTTCGTCCCTTCAGCGCTGCTTTGAATTTTAGAAATCTATAATGGATGACATAATAAGGTAATCGCTTTTTGGCCGGAAAGCCTCTCACAGTGAGCCACAGGCTACAGTTCGGGTTTTTTTAAAACAATCTCGTAATCTCTTCAGCACCTTTAAATAGTATTGTTGGTTGACTGTTCCTCCCTGTTCAGTAAATTCTTAGCGGACTATTCCTTCGTGATGGAAAAATATTACAGTTTCATAGTATCCTTACTATATGCTACTTTCAATAGTTCTAACATTTCAGTAGCGATTTTTCAGATTCCCACAAAACATTTGATGTTAATACGCTGCCCTAAGTTTCGATCGCCCATTCTTTCGCCGAAGTGCACACATCACTTTCCCAATAGCTAACTAACGATTGGCTCTATCAGCTTTAAGTTCTAGCATGGTCATTTTGATGTCCCTTAATGATATTATTTATAATTTATTTCAGTATTGGTGCTGTTAAAACCTTTTTCGTGCTATGATGTAGTTACTAGTGCATGTTGGAACTGGAAGTTAAGACAAATTTATGCAGTTACTAAATTTACTGGTCTGTGACAGATTTTAATTTTTTTTCTTGAAATTTCATTGAAAACAGAACTAACAGATTTAGGAAAACTTCTGAACAAAACCGCCATTAAAAAATCTTATAAGGTCACCAATTAAAGGGAGAACAAGAAAAATTACACTGAAAGTATCAATACGTAAGTTGAATTTGTTTGCATTCACGTTGCATTCAAAGCACTTCTTGGTAAGATGGATATTAACATCATTATTCTATACTGTAGAATAGCTTACACAAAAGCTTTAGGCCCTAAATCAATGCAATTTTCAAACTATGTAATGGAAAGCTAACGAGGAAATAAGAATTAATGCAAAAGTTTCAGATTGAATATGTAACCGAAACAACTTTTCAAGTTTGCAGAGAGATGGCTTCATCCATGGCAAGGGAGTTGTTTGAATGCTCGTGCCTTGGGGTAAAAGATTGAAAATATTTTACAGATAATTGAAAATGAAAGCCTGTCGTAACTGAGCTCTTTTGATTGCTGCAATATCATTAAAAATTTTGAGAAAAAGCGTATATATCATTGATGCTATACCTTACACAATATTATTAGGTTTTACTGGAATTCTATTAAATTAAATCGGCAGTTTTTAGTTGTTATATAACAGAAAGATACTTTCAAGTGGGATTATATTATATAGTATGCTGGAATTTAATAATTCTTACAGAATTTTCTATTATAATTGTAATATGTCCGAAAACGGTATAACGAATACTAATGTAGCGACGGTAACTAGAAAGCAACATTTTAAACTAGAGGTAAGGTAGTTTAATATCTCCCTAAATAAACAATTTCAAATATCTTAATTGCATACTAAACTACGAGATACTACAGCACTGGAAGAGCTACAAGCTGCTCTTATTGTTTTCTAATATCTTACAGTACAATAGTACATTTGGCAACATATTCAAATTCCATTGTACACCATATGTAGTTGATAGAGTTGGAAGTATCCAGTAAACTAATATGTACGAGGGTAGCTTGATAAGTGTGGCAGAAGAGCAAATTAATAACAGTTTTTTGCAGAAAGCTATACATTTATCATAGAGAATTTCCAATTTTTTCATTACGTCGGAAAGTAGATTTTCTCAAAGGTTGCAAAATACGTATTGACGGCGGCGATGCCATTTTTATTCGACGAGAATTTCTTTCCAGCGAGCTAAATTTTCAAGTTTGGGAACAGGAAGGAGTTGCACAGGGCTAAGTCCGGAGAACAGTTAATATGAGGAATCAGTTCGAAGCCTAATTTGTGTAACTTTATCATTGCGGCGGTCGGTGTGTGGGACGGCGCGTTATCTTGTTCACGTTTTTGTTCGCCAGTCTTGCCCTATTTTTTCAGATTTTTTATCGAACGGTCCAGGATGTTTGATAACTCTTGAAGTTGTGTTTCCGTTCTCCAAGTAGCCGACCGAGATAGTTCCTTCTTTTGTTCTGCAGGTGCCGTTTCCTTTAAGGAAATTGAAATCATCATGTTCATTCGTGATGAGGCCGCTCTGAACAGTTCTATAGAACTGCAGTTGTACCATTCTCTTTAACCATTAAGTGCGTCTACGTCCTACACTTCTTTTACCCTGCATGATGTTGATGTTGATATTGCATAATTTGACCCATATTGACTGCGCTTCTAGCTTTACCTATTCGTGATTTTATTTCTTGTAAATAGTTACTGCTCTCATTCAGACTCTTGCCCTGGTATGTAGATTCTCTCACCCTCTCCAGTGGTACGTTGATAATATACAAATTATTTTGAATATTAACATATTAGCGTGTTGTCATTCATTTCTTTTTCTTGACATTAAGTGTCAGCTCATTTGATTCACTAATATTTACAATTTACAAAATGTAAATCTTCTATATTTTTAGCTATCATTAGGGTATCGTCAGCAAAACATAAATTCGGACTTTTTTAATTGTTTCTTCTAAATAGAGATTGAACGGTATAGATAAGAACACACAACCCTATCTGATTCCTTCATTTATCTTCATTTCTTCAGATGTTTCCGCTCCTTCTCGGACTGTTGCTGCTGCCTTAAGATCTGCATTAATCATGTCCAAAGTCTTCTTGTAATCTAATGAACATATGGAGAGGTCTCGGTTAATATTCAAACATATTTGCACCTGTTTGTTGAAGGCGAGCAATACTTCTCGTGTACCCAATGCGTTTCTAAATCCAAATGGAGTATCACTGATGTTCGACTTTCTTAAACACTCTTTATATTATTTTTATGAATATTTTTAATATATGTATCGTTCAGTGGTCGCTACATTTTCTCGCACAAGGTACTTTCGGTATTGTCAGGAAATATTACAAACCACTCTTGTCGTGTTATGCCTGTTCTATATATAGTATTAAGTAGCTAGCTGGATACCTTCATTGCGAAGATACTTAAGATATTACATGTTATTTTTTTTATGGTCTAATTAATATATTATATAGGTGGGCCGTTATAGCATTTCGTCCTCTTCAGTTCAGGGCCTCCTGCCTTTTTGTGGGTCTTTGCGTCTGCTTGTGGTCGTGGAGTTGATTTCTTCAGTTGTTGTCAGTGGGAGGTGTCCGGTGGAAGTCCTTGGATCGTCCTTTGGTGGTTGGTTGTGGCTTCTTGGGTAGCTGGAAATGCATTAGAAAGTGGTGTAGTTTTGTCTCTATACAGGGTGAGTTTTTTCCGATGTTTAGTATGGGGATCTCGGAAACTAGCGGAGATAGAGAGACGATTAAATGGGAAAAGAATTGCAGTTTTACGAGCTCAATTTAATGGAAAATTTTTTGGAAAAGATGCATGGCTAACTAGATATCTCGCAAAAATAATTTTTTTGTTATGTTGTTTGGTGCCTATGGCTCTGTTATTATTAACTTTACAAAAAATGTGTAAAGGAAAAAATTGTAGGTAATTATGTGCTTAATAATATAGTGTAACCGAATTTTTTATTTAAGCTATAATTTTTGAGTTGTGACACAAACTTATGTTTTTTCTAATAGAAACCATAGTCGACCATTACTTTATAAAAAAGGCCCTTTTTCAACAATTCAAATGATATACCACTTGACATAGTTATTTTTATTAATAAATAAATTATGGCCATTTTTTCTTTTCATTTTCGAACTGTTCAAGTAGTACGCTATGGAAACACTTGATAGATGCTGACGACAATTATTGACAGGTGCAAATCATTTAGTTTCTAATTAATGTTGAATAAGGTTTCGTAAATTAACAATATTAATTTATCTAATCAATAAAAGCGTGATATGATTGAGTGTTACATTTTGTGCCATAAAAATGCACAACAGTATTTCGAACGGTATTTTGATCGTCGCCAGCCTTCTCTACCCATCTTTAAGAGACTGTATGATAATTTGGGAGAGTTTGGTTCTTTCTGTAAACCAAATAATACTGCAAGAAGCATTAATGAAGAGGCGGAGGTAAACGTATTGGCACGTGTAATGCAAACTCCATCGGTTTCAACCCGAGAAATTGAAGCGGAAGCCGGCACGTCACAACGTACTGTTGTACGAGTACTGAAAAAGCATAGGTTTCATCCCTATAAATTATCAATTGCACAAACCCTACACCATGATGATTACAATAAGCGTATGGAATATTGCACTTGGTTTACTAACATATGTGAAGCTGACCCACAGTTTAGATTTAAAGTTTTGTAGACGGATGACACACGATTTTCAAACTGCGGTATGTTTAATAGACATAATCAACATTTATGGATGCAAGAAAATCAGCATCATGTTGAACAGAGGAGACCCCAAGTTAAGTTTGGATTTAATGTTTGGGGCGGCGTCATTGGTTCAACAATTCTTGGTCCGTACAATTTCTATGGTACATTAACTGGTGATCGTTATCTTCACTTTCTGCAGAACGATTTTGATAATATGTTAGACGAATTACCCTTACAGACACGTGGTATGCTCGAATGGTTTCAACACGATGGCGCACCACCACATAATCAGCTAACGGTACGAAATCATTTAAATGAAACATTCCCGAACTCATGGATAGGAAAAAACGCGCCGGTTACATGACCACCTCGATGCCCGATCTGTCTGTTTTAGATTTTTATTTATGGGGAATGGTAAAAGTTAGGGTGTATCAAAAGTCGTACGACACAGTAGATGACCTTAGACAAGCTGTACTAGAAGTTTTTGCTAATATTGATGGACGTTCCGTTAAAAAAGCAACAAATTCGGTTTTAAAAAGTTGTAACTTTTGCATTAATCATAATGGTGGACCTTTTGAACATCTTTAGTCTTAAATATTTTACTTACTTTAATTACGTTGTTTTGGTACTACTTTATTTATATCCTAATTTCCTTTATCGTTTCTTAATGTATCGTTCGTCATTCTCTGTTTATTAGTTTCTCAGAAATTATGTTTATTTAAAATTGTAACTCCAACGGAAATAAACATTTCCAATCAAAATAATTACGTGTATAATTTCAAAATTAAAAGAAAAATTTTAATAATAACTTGAATTTTATTATTAAACACGATGTGTTTCCATAGCGTACTACGTGAACAGTTCGAAAATGAAAAGAAGGGTGCTTAAGTTTTCGGCGGGGTTTTCTGGGGATTCAGTTTTTGCATTTCGAAGAAATTCGGAGGGTGTCTTGGGGTATGGGATTATTCCCGTTGAGGGTGTGGGATACGTAAGTTTTTAGAGTTTTTGGAGGCGGTGGCAGATGGGGGTAGTGTCTGTGTCTTCATGCAGAAGGAGTCTGGAGTATTTGAAGTTGAATCTGAAGATTCTTCGAAAAATTTGACGTTTGTTTTTGCGAATTGTTTCTATGGCATGAGCTGGGAGGGCGGTATGATATGGGTTTGGGGTATGGGTGGGGGCTCGGTATTCGATTACTGGCCGCCTGAAGGTTTTGTAGGTATGGAGGTAGTACCAGAATTGCAACCGTGAAAGCGTCCTTGGATACGAGGGTGGAGGCTAGACTTGTTGCGAACCTTTTTGGGGTTTCTTGGAGGTTAGGTTGAGATCAAGTATGAGAAAAGGCGATTCCGAGATATGCGACTTAGTTTGAGAGACAGATTTATTGGTTTTTGGGTGTTAGATTGTTGAGGTGGGAATCTATTCGTGGATTTCTGGACATGTTGTGGTGCCTGAGTAGGACTGATGCATTGAGTTGTATCCGCCACTTGCAGGTCCAAGTGTGTAGTCTATTGTGGGCTGTTTGGAATTCTTCCGAGGTTAATTCTGAAGTGCGCTGGGAGGACCAGATGGCGGTATCGCCGGCGAAAAGCCTGGTTTTGGTTCGGGTCTGACCTTTTTAAATAGCTCGGTTATGGGTTATGGTTGTGGTTATTTTGGTCGATTATTTTGAACACTTCTGAGGGAAGTTCTATTGCATGAAGCACTTTATCCTTAGTTATATCTGGGTCATTGTCTCTAATAGGTTTTAAGACTTGTGTTATTTCGTCTTCGAAAACATCTTCAATATATTCTTTCCATTTTTTCAGTTTTCCTTGTACGTCAGTGATAATTCCCTCATTTTTGTTATATAATATGTTTATGTATTTACTTCTTTGTCTTCCAATAAGCTCGTAAATTTTTCTGAGGATTTTGAAAGTATTATTTTTTTACTGCTAGTTTCTTAGGAATCTCAGAAAACAGTAGCCATCAGCTTTCCAGCAGACGAAACGGTTTTCGCCTTTTTCGGCGTGCTTTCACACTTTCAGTCTTTGACAATTGCCACGTTTAATTCGTTCTCACGAATCGATGCAAAAGTCCTAGGGATTGCGATTAAACATCGCCAAACATTGCATTGAAATGTCTTTCCGCGTGCTGTTCTTTCGACAGCCAACCATCCCGGCACCCATTGCGTATTTAGCTTTTTCAGGTGCAGGGTGCAGGATATTGTGCACTCGTTCGGTTGGGATTCCTATGGTCTCAGAAATCTCGCGCACCTACACTTGGCGGTCTTCGAAGGTAACGGTGCCATACATTTTTTTAACGATAAGTCGTGATGATCTGAAATGGTCGTCCAGAGCGCACTTTATCTTCAGTGCATGTTCAGCCACGTATAAACTCATTTATCCAGCAATGAACAGTCTTCAGCGCTCTTGCAGAGTCCTCATAAACTTCATCCAATCCTGTATGACCTGGGTGGCCCTCTACTTCTTTAAATATAAATGTGAGTTCGTACTGTAGAACGACTGTAGAACGTTAACAACGCATCGGTTCTGGCTGAAATTTGGCCTGAGCTGGTGAGAGTGATACTTGCCAACCGTGACATCATCTAATAAATTGTGGTTCCATGTGATAGAAGCTTACCGAGGTTATCAAACCACCTTCGTATATCTTCTTCGAGTGCTTTATCCCACACGCGATCTTCTCTCCTAGGACTGTGTTGCGGGTTTAAAGTGCCACCACAGACATAGAGGACCTATAGCGTGGGCACCGAACCTCGGGAAGTGTAAATACTTCTACTTCAGAGAAGATTTACTATGCAGAATACCTCGCTGGTTTGCCATTGCCTTGCGAGGAAGAACGGCCGTGGAAAATACGATGTTCCGGTAATGGGAATTGAACCCAGGACCTTCAGCGTTACCTCTAGGCCATGGCCGCCTTGTATATAAGCCTGCACAATAACAATAACATTAGGAAAGCATTCCTAGAACGTTAAATGTTTTAAAATAGGTTCAAATTCAATCTTCTCAGTACGTTTCCAATTAATCTGTTCATCCGTATCGACGGAATTAGGCTTGGGGGGATACTTGTAGACTTTTAGGAGTTAAAATAGGCCCAACCACGCGTGTCAGTTATTCCCTGATATTCCAATAAATTCCCATTATCGACTTAATTCGCTGTAGCTGGTTTCAACAATGTCTCTTCTAAACAATGTTCCCGTGAGCGTACCATCAAGTTAGCGTTAATGATGTGTTAATGTGCTATAAATAAATTAATTAATTGACGACTACACGATAACACTTTACGAAAAGTACATACCCATTGTTTGTCGTTTCCATTAGTATGGCGTTCTGCAAATAAGTTCAACCAAAACTGGGCTTGGTTTTTAAGATTTACTTTTACTATGAAATTGGTGCGTAATAAACTCTAGAAGTTGAGGAAATGTGCTCAAGAAAATGTGCAGTATGTGTAAACTCCTAACATTGTTACAGCGTAGTTAGCAGTAGGTAACTGGAGCAACTTGTTTGCGCAGATTGCCCTTTTGTGTACTTTAGTGTTTTTACTACATCCTGGAAAGTGGAAGTAAAATATGTTTAACAGTCTAATAAGAAATTACATTCGCGCTTGTACGAGGTTAATCGTCGCCTTGCTTAAACCTCCTGAATATTTCCTATTCGTTTACTACTTGCTCTGCGCAGTTAAGGGATCTTAAACAACTTTTTACTCTTTCTTTGCTAACTTACTGCAGAGAATTATAATAAAGGGAAAACTTTAGCCACGTGCTAGCTTTATATTTCACAATATATTAATGGAATGATTATGCTAATATCAAGAACTGGACTTATTTCTAATCAATTATTTATTCATTAAAATGTTTTTCTGCAGGTTTTTTACGAAACATCTTTGCTATTAATCTGTTAGTTGATTTTATTTTTTTAATAAATAATTTGGAGTGTATTTGATTACAAATAGCACTCGTGCTCAATACCATCACGAAAATTGTTCCTATAGCTTTGAAAATGAACGATATTAAGGAGTTAACTATAATGGTTAGGGAGTTATTTTTAGATTTTTAAAAATAGGGAAAATTCATTTTATGATGCATTGGAAAATTAAAGTCATGAAATAATTAAATTGTTGAGTCAACCACCACCAGTAGTTGTGAAAGAATATTTTAAGAACCACTACAGAAGAAAATTGATATAATTCATTTCCATTGTTGAAAATATATGCAAAATGTATTAATTGATACATGTTAGGTCTAACATATAAATTGAATTGTCAAAAAATTCGTAAACGCTGCTTTTCACAGTTCTGTAGAAGCGTTAATCCAAGTAAAAATTGAAATGGCTCATTGATGAAGTAACATTCCATTACATTTTTCACGTTGCGTTGCTAATAGTAATGAATGTTTGCTGCAGTTCAATGCTCCATATGTAGATCGATCCCATCGCCATCTACATAGTTGGCTAAAATTTCAGAAAAGTAATTAATTATTACATACAATGGCCTTGAAATGTAATGACAATATTTTTATGTTATTTTTATAAATTAGAACGCATTGGGGATAAATTAAGTGTTTCTGACTTGGGTCAAAATTAGTTCGCTGCATTGAAAGGACAACCACCAACGTATTTGGATGTTGTATGTGTTGTTTACGTTTGTAAAATTCCCTCTAAGGTTGGCAAACTTTCGTAGTTGCGAACACACATTAAGCTGTAGGACCTCGCTCTTTTGTGCTACTATTTGTACTACTACTATTTAGTAGACAATATTATAGTAATAATCATGATGAGTTACTTGAAATATATTGTTACCCATCATCATACGTCACACGGTATTCGTTAATTCAAGTTAACCTGATGTGACTGAAATATTATTTATTATTACTATAATTTAAATAATTATGTTATATTAGAAGTAGTGATAGGCTAAACATCAGGGCTTCAGACTTCCACGCTAATGGTCATTTCCTAGTACAGGAATAGCGGATATCGAGGTTCTGAGCCCACGTTAAGCTGTAGGCCCTCTAAAGGTTGTGGTACTTTAAAACGCTTAACAACGGCACAGGATGGAAGATCGCTACATCTGATAAAAGACAAACCACTTAAGAAAGAAGAATATGATAATTTACAAAACAATTTCAATGTGCTAAAACAACTACTCTGAGTCTCGCAGATATTTTCTGGAAGAGATCATGGCAACGTTGTTGGTGTTTCTTACTTTGCTCAATGTCTAATGTTTTTGGAAAATACCTGTAAGCTAAGATTCTAGTCACAAATTCTATTACCATTTTCAGAAGAAAAATTGTTGAAAACGTGGAATTCAACCATTCCGCTACAGAGCAGAAAATTAAGAAACAAATAGGTATTTAGGTTACAGCCTATTGTTTTAAAATTTTGTATTGATGTTACTCAATATTTGAAATTTAAATTCCACCAGGATGGTGCTCCACCCCATAATACTGAGGATTTGTGGAATTCGCTCTTGAGCCACTGTATGATAGGGTGATACCTACTGTCGGTCAAAGTTTTTAGCCAAATAGATATTCATTACAACTTAATTGCAGGGTAAAGTTAAACATTAAGTTTACTATTACTTTGCAGAATGAGTAAATCTTTGCAAGCTATAACTGCACCGGGACTGAATTCGATAATATTATGAGATCGGCTTGGTTACGTTTGAAAGCATTGAGAATATTGTCGTCTATTATATTTTTCTTGTTAATCTGATTTTGTATTGGTTGAATAACATGTTTGAAGAAGCTGGTCCCGTGGGCTACGGTCTATGTGGGTAGCGTCTTTAAATACATACCGACAATACGGGAAGTAAAATTTGTACATAAGAAAAGAAGCTTCTTTGTCCAGATAAATCGTTTTTTTCTGTATATTTCTGCAAGTTGCATTTTCCTGATTGCTAGTTTTTTAAACAATACAATGGTATACAGTATATTTTTATATTTATGTTTTCCTCTGTTTTCTTCTATTTGCTATTTTAATGGAAGAACCTGCATATTGTTACTTGATTGTTTCTTCTGTATACCGAGGTATACATTTTTGGCATTTAGCTAGTTTAAAATTTATATTAAAGAGTAATATGTTTCATGGCTGCCTTTAACAAAATTGCACCCAACAGAATATGAAAAATAATATTAACAAAAGTGGTTGTGTATATTTGGAGATCCATGGCGCATTTTAAAAGATATCTTACCCTTGCTGCCGGTTACAACGATTAGGGGTGTTGCAAATCACCCCCTTTTGGTTCATCTGACTGTAACATTTGTTAATATTCCTTTTTATTTATTATTTTTTGTCGGAACATTGCACATACCAATTGCCAAAGTGCTTTTTAATTTCAACACATGGATATTTTGGTTATGACGCATTTTCTAGCTAGTTATTTGAACGGTATTAATTGCTACCATAACAATCAGGTTGCTCTACAAGTTAATTCAAAATTTAATTCCATAATGCAAATCTTTCGTGTAATTTATTTCGTAAACTAAGCTGCCATAAAGCGACCACGGCGCAGAGGGTAGTAGGGTGGACTCCTACGCTGTAAGACGTGGTTTCGACTCTAGGTCTAAGAATATCTGATTTCTACACGGCCATTTCCACTTGAAAGGTAATGGCAAACCACCGGAATACTTCTGTCAAAGGCACATTTCCAAGGGAAGCAGTGCAAGACTTGCAATTCGGAGCCTTCCTTAAACTGCAGGTATCTTATGATTGTGTACATTATTTTACACGTTTGTCATAAATATAGGAAACAAAGTCACCCCTTACTCTTGAGAGCCAAATGACTATTAAGATTGAAAAAACATCATTAGGTTAACAAATAACTGAGCTCTGATGTAAGTTATCAGCTTTGTAAGTATGCGTAACAGCTAACTAATAAAGTAAATGTATTTATATGCTATAGCGATTTAGTAATAGCGCAGTTTCGAATACGATGATTCGTTGCAGAATATACTGACAAATCTAAGTATATCAACAATCTAGCAGTATACGAGGGCGGCCTTTTAAGTTTTTACAAAAGCAAGGAAGATACAAATTTTTACGAACAAACTATTTTATTACTTTTCAAAATATTCGCCTGTAAGATTTATTTATACACTTGTATATGCGTTCCAACCAATTCTCGAAACATTGTTTCCACTCTGAAGTTAGTATCTCAAAAGTATGGTTTTTGAAGGCTTCAACAGCTTCTTGGGGTGATGAAAATCGCTGTCCACGCATTTTTTCTTTGACATTCGGGAACACAAGGAAGTCGTTAGGCGATAAATCAGTTGAATACGGGCAATGAGATAAAAATTCGATGTTTTTCTCCTTCAAATAATCAACTGTTCTTCGATCCTCTAAAGGAATGGTTGCGACATGTCCAGCCCAACCGAAGAAACAAGCGATTGTTTCTTGGAAGTGCTTCGAGAATGAACAACTTTTGTATGATTCGGTTCATCTTAGAACACTCTAACAGTGGATTGTTGCTTAGCTTCCAGTTCATACGGATATATACAAGTTTCGTCACCTGTTACAATGTTGTATACGGATTTTGCAGTTCCTCGGTCGAATTCTTTGAGCATTTCCTTACACCAAATAACACGAGCCTTTTTTTTGAGCTTGGGTCAAATTATGCGGAATTCTTCGGGACCACAGCTAAATGTTCATGCGACATCGAATGCACTGCAGTCTTCAATATGCTTAAGGACGCCTCTAACTCACTGTAAGTCACATGTCGATCTTCTTGAATCATATTGCGCACAGCATCGATGTTTTTTGGAATAACAACCGATTTTGGTCGACCTTCACGAAATTCATCACTGATGGACGTACGACCCGACGAAATTCTGCAAACCAAATTGTAAACAGTCTTTTGTGATGGTGCTTCATTACCAAAAGTTGAACGAAGCGATTCTATGGATTGTTCTTGAATTAGGCCTTCACTAAAATCGTAAAAAATCATCCAACGAAAACCTTCACATGAAATTTCCGGTCAATTTCTAAGCGAAAATAGAATTGACACAACTCAAAAGCGCCACCTAGTGGTCGCTTGCAAAAACTTTAAAAGACAGCTCTCGTATTCATAGTGACATATGGACGTTTCAATTACAACGTAGTTCTTTGCCAACGCAAAATTGATGAAGCTGAGAATATAAATCAGAAATTTGGTGATATTCGGCACTAACTTGAAACAAATGCTACCACAACAGATTTCTTTCTAGAACCTTCTGTGTACATCCAGTTTACCATATAAAAACAGAAAGAATTAGAGTTGTAAGTAATATCCACTTTAAAATCGGTTCAAATCGATATTCTTCAGAACGGACATTATGCATATAAATACCTGATTGGTTAGGGACAATCTTTTTGCTGTAATCTAGGGATATAGCGTTTTCTGTTGAAACATTCGATTTTAGTCTATGTGGTCAATGCAACAGTTGGTAGGTAAACAAAGCAATAAAATTACATGTGTATTGGCTGATAGCTTACGTCAGATATAGCCTTATTTCAGTTTAGGAATGATTCCAATTAAGTAGATATTGGATATAGTAGTTTAGAAAGCTTTATAACGTCAACGGTGAAAGCTAAGGGTTGTTATTTATCGACCACGCGTTAAACAAACCTTGATAACACTTTATGGTCGTGGCCGGTAAAGCTCCTGGGATTTTCGGGCGCTTATGCAACTACAGCCTAGGGCAGATAAAAATACAACGTCAACTGTAACTGAGTGACAACAGTTGTTGGCATAAAGCTGCAGACTATACACTATTGATCCTGGTGTCGTAGTTTGCTAAATACAGGCAGGGCACTGCTGAAAATTTAAAACATCAAATCGATTGGCTTAAAAGTTTACAGCTGAAACGAAAATTACTTTCTTGTATGGCAATCTAAAACTTATAAAATATAATTACTATAATATTATCAGAGTACTTATTTTGTTAATTGTGATATAATTATAAAACTAATTTGTTTGCCAATTTACAAGTAAAACTGAAATTTAATATAGTAGTAAATGGGAATGCGAGAAAATGGCACAACGCTCTGTAAATAGATTATTCATTCTGTGAAGATATTTTAACAAACAACAAGAACTTGCAGTGATTAACTATTAAAGTTCACCTCTTGCCCTGAAAGCACTTGTTCTAAAAGAACATTTTGTTAAATTTTATTATATTATGTTAAAGCTTATTGGCCTGTACGTAACCTCGTTGGTTGGGCTAAAACAACAAATTTCCTGCTATCGACAGAAACAGTACACTAGTGGGCTTTAAAATGTAAATATAGATGTATTAAACATTGCATATTTGCATGTATTTTCTTAAAAGCAGAAGGGGCCGAGAAATGAATAATTCCATTATGTCCTCGATGATCGATTATATCCCACAGTATGATGTTCATGAATACACCGAGTTTTGGAATAACTTGCTAGTTAGTATTAGTTGTAGTGCAGAAGAACACACGCTGGTCAGTATTCGGATTTGTGGACCAATATAGTGGCATATGCAACCGCCCGTGCGCATGTAAAGTCGTCGGTCCCGGTTTTCATACCAACACCTCTGAACATTGTGAACCATGAAATAGAACTTCTCTTTTCTATTCGACGGGTTAGGTTAGCCTCCTGCACGGCAAACGTGCAAGGAAGGCTCACAGAACCTAATCCATTTTAAGTAGTTAACAGGTCATTACACAGAAGAAGAAGACGACTGTATATTGTTTACACATCTAATAGGCTTTTATTGTATATGCTATTAGTTTGGGCAGATTGGAAATGCTTTTTATCTTTAGTTTAGTAATAACATGGTCTAATAGTATATGGTAAAAATATTTAGATTATGGAAATAGTAAAAATATACCAATTGATCTTTAATTTAAGGAAACCCCTTGTGATGAGCAAAATATAATTTAAATAATTAATTATAGTGATGATATATCTCTGTCACCTTTATACTTATTATGTTAGTAATGTCTCATCTACTGCTCTGTATAAATACAGATTCATGGGCCCCAGTTGCGGACCATTTAGTTGGCTACTACTTACACAAACCACAAAAACTCTGTACAAGTTAGGCATTTAATAGGTATTTGTCACATACCAGTTTCAGTAAATGGCAAGAGTTATCAAACATCATACCATTTCAAAGCTTGATAAATTTGCTCTGCAGTGGTGTTTCTATTTTTGGATTCCGAACACTAGTTCCTGGGCAAAGACAGTCCAAAGTTTCGGGGTAGTAAATAATCGAAATGGGTATCAACATACAGTAATAAAGGTTCTATTCAAAATTTCGTCGCACATTCTAAAGCTTTTGTGAAGTTATTAGACGGCATTCGTCGATTATAAGTTGTCATGAATGCTATAAAGAATCGGGTTGGGTTGCGTAACTTCGTTTTTAAATTTAAATTACAATAATAGGTTCAGAATCTTCTGTTTTATTTAAATTTTTTCCAAGACGAAGGTTGTAGAAATGTTTTCTAGAAGAATTCAGTATCTCTTTTATTATTTCTAGAGATATAACACATTGTAGGGTTTTTAATGAAAAATAATAAATGTTGAAATGACGACTCTCCTATTTTGCCGCATTTTTAACCTTGTTACGGGCCAAACGAGCTTTTTCATCGCCCCGCAACAGGATAGGTGGAAAAAGGCCTGCAGCTTAGCTCAGAGGAGTAGGGGGATTCACGGAAATCGCTTACTGGAAGAAATCTTCCTGCTTGCGTACAGAGTAGGTCAAAATTAGTGGGCGCCACCTTCCAAATACAGCTGATTGCAGGTCCTCGTGGAAGGCCGAGAGGCCAGCAGCTTACGGGAATCGAACTCATCTTTATTGTACCTCCCTCCTGTTTATAAAGCTTGCAAAATTAATGCACTCACAAATACAGAATACACAATAATAAAAGAGGCAGTGAATTTTAAAGCACATGTAATTATATTATTCGGAATGGCGATACAAAAATGATGGCAAATGGTGTTTTTTAGTTCTATATAACAAACGATTTATTTGAACGTTCAAGAAACAAACCCGCCGCTGCTGGCGCATGATATTTACCTTCTTCAAACAACTACGTGGCCAGAGGCGTGGAGTTTACAAGCATAACACAATATAAAAGAAATTACTCTATAAAATTAGTAGTACAAACAAAGACAATCGCATAAAAGTTTTTTTTTTCATAACACACAAAAACGAGTTCTTTACCTTAGCTTCCGATGAATGGGATAGAGAGATAGGCACAAAATCGTTCACAAGATGCGGGAAAATCCGCAGGCACGCCCCTGAAGACTGGATGGAATGGACTCAACATCACGGGCCAAAATTGCGAAGCTTTCGTCGCACCTACGGTACTACCAGAGGGACAGGGACTGGGTTCGATATTAATCCGCCAAAGGCGATCGGCGGTTTTACAATAAATTGCCTTTCTAGGGATAAAATCCAGTGTATTTCTATAAATTCGACACTTGTCGATAGTTACGGTAAAACAGCGAAACGAAAATCACACATGATGGACACCCATCGAAAACGCAAGCCGCCCCTGCAGCACTCGAGTTATTTACGGCCCCCCGTAGATGGAATTTAGGAAGTCCGTAGTCAACGAAAATGGAAGACTGACTGAAGAACTAATGCTACGTGAACATGTGTTGGTCGAAAATATTACGCCACCTTGAGAAATATGATGAAATTGTTCTGGAAGCAAATGACACGTGCGGCTTCCGAAGATAAGCATTTCCGAGAATTGCTTTTAAACGGCAAATCTAGCCTACAAAGGAAAATTTCAAAATTGGTCTAGTCATAAATCAATCCTTAAAACCAAAATAACCAAAACTGTTATCAACATACAAACGGCAATTAAAATAAAGTTTCTCAATCCCTATGAAGCGGCAATTAAACTACGAACATTAATTCAAATGGAGCGGCAAAATTTAAATGAACAAAACAATCTCTTGAATTGCCTAAATGATTTTGGTAGATTTAAACTCGTAAATTATATCTTCCATGTAAACAATTGAATTATACGATGAGGATCATCGTAATTCAACTCGCGGATTAACTTCTTTTTTCCTTATTTAAAAATTGGCAGATTCTCACGTTTGCTTTAATTTCTAGAGTAGATTTATTAGCAGCATCATGTAAATTTTGCATTCAACGAGTTTCTTCTGCATCATTTCTGGACTTAGTTTATCACCGTTATTTGATTTCCTCGCTCATTCACTTCCTAAATACCCCTACAAGAGAAAATTCTGTTGAGCTACATCTACAGATCGTATCATAATAAAGTGGCGGTGTTCGTGTTGATATTCCATAAAGTATTGTTAGTTAGGTCACCACCCAAATAGGTTGCAATAAAATTGCAAGTGCAGCGACCAACACGTTTCTTAAGAACTGGAAATAATCTTTGCCATTTAATAAGAAGTTGAGACCCGACGCCCTGAAGGTCAAAAGGGAAATGGAAAGAATGGAAGAAGAATAAGAATTTGAAAAAATTCTTCTACACGCAATATTCGCGCAGATAGTAATTTATTATTGAAAATTGAGTATATACTTATTTTATATAGTGCGGGACTTCCTTTAACCAGTATCAGGGTTTTCAATTGTTGACAAAGTAGCAGATAATGGCTTTATCGGAAAGTGCAGTTCGTTTCGGAAATTGAAAACTTCACAGAATTTAACTACGTGATCAGGATCACCTTCCTTGTGCGAACCAATCGTAGTGTATGACTCTTATTCATTTGTAAATGCAAATTCTAGAAGGATCACTAAAATAACCAAGTTAATTCAATTTTACCACTACTTTGCCAACTGTTAAATGTTTAAATGTATCTATGAATTTATGTCTATAGTAAACCCGAACTGTCACAACCATAGCGGGGCTAGGGATTTATATGATTGCTACTGATTTATGTTGTCATTTAATTCAGAAAACTTTCAGCCTTTAAATTGCTAAACAATAATAAATATCAGCAAGTATTTGAGGCTGCTAAAATTAGAATGAGTTCATTCACTGTAATAGTATTACTAGCTTTAGGAGGCATTTGTAAAATTTCGAAATGTACGCGTTATAAAAATGTAGAACCTGGTTAACATTCCTCGCTAGAGTTTTATAGAATAAAATTAATTAAATATCACTTAATAATAGAAAAAGTGTAAAATGTCAGTTTCGTCACCATTTATTATTGCCTATATTTGGGAAACTTGCGGTTAAACCACCGTCATGTTTATATTGTTCCTTATATAGTTCGTGCTATATTTTCTTGAAGGCCATTTTTTCAAAAATATCGTTTAAAACATATTAAGCAAACGCTGGTTTTAAAAACTAAGGCCAAAGGTTTGATTATAGCTTGCAAATCCCTTTAAAGGAATTTGTTCTAAATTTTAGATTACTTTTGTAATGCGCAAACCGTTTTAAAAAATTGGCTTTGCATAGATTTTGTACAACAAACGCAAGTTGCCTGAGGCTCAGTATGTATATGACATTAAATTAAGAAGCAGCCGTTTTCGGCACGCTATAACAATTTTTTGGTGCCAAATCGCCACTATTTTCAGCGCTACTACATGCAAATATATTATTTTGGAATTAACAGGCTAACATTTTACGATACTCTTGATTTAATTGTTTGAAAGGATGTACACGTTGAAGCGGAAGTATTTTTAAACAGTTACAGTGCTATATTAATGCGATTTAGAGGTGACAAGTATAAAAGTGTTTGAAAGAGTATCGTGTCAAAATTCCAGATGCTGCCGTTGACTATAAAAAATTTGAAGAAAACCTGAATCTTCGTGTAAAACTGCATTTATTTATAATAAACTTTAACAGTTTGTATTTATGTTTATAAGTCAAGTTATGCATGTATCTATAAACTATAACATGCTGCGTTAAGAGACTTTCAGCATCAGACTAAGTTTTCGTTTGAACGGGTGCTCTAGATTACAGAGAAGTTGCACGTATTCAATTATTTAATTTTGAAAACTAAATTGGGTTAATGTAAACTCCTAAGATAATTCCAATACGCCCTCCCCAAGATAACCAAGAAAACGTCGTCTGGGGATGTTTAAAGCCCCTAAAACTTTCTTCGTCGTTCTGCTCATTCCGCAACAATGTCTAGGTGCAGAACTATTAAGATTAAATTCAAATTCTAGAAACGCTAATACGAATTAAGACGGCTTCGTAATCCGCTTAGAGGTCTCTATTCACAGTTTATAAATTAGTTTGAAACATCAGCTAGCTATATAGTCCCAACCAACAGCATGAAAAAGTTAATCTTGTTGGGTCGATCGTACTACTATGTCGCAGAATTAGCTTATCTACATTGGGCAAAAAAAAACAGATTAGTTGGGGGAAGCGCGGTATTGCGAATTTCGTATTTATCTATGACAAATTTAATTAGAACTGAACAGTTATGGCTCCTAAAATACCTGTAACTAGTTGTAGTAATATTATATATTAAATATTAAAGCAAACGAATTAAATTTTGACCCACGAGCAAGATCGTAATGTTTAGAATTGATATGACTCCTGCCCTTTTAGATAAAATAAACACATTGTTGCGGGTGTCCCATGCTGCCAATTCAATTTGGGTAACATATCTGCTAATACTATTTCATGTTGTGGTTGATATCGACATAGCCATAGTGCGTTGTAAGTCTTTTAGCCCTCGCAGTGGCCAAATGAAGATTCATCACGGGATACATAATGTGTTTGGTGTGAGGGAGTTGCTAAATGCGGAAGGTTTTTCATGTATATACAGGGCGAATCAAATTTAAGCAATATTGACACTACAGCCCTACATATGAGTTAGGTACTGTAGTACGCGTGCTTTTGTTTTGATGTCAACCGGCAAGTGTGTAATAAGTCTATCGAACTTTTCTATTTGATTATTTATATTATGTAAGCGAAAATAAGAAGCAAGGGTAGTTAAATACATACGAATTTCATTGTCATTGAATTGCTATAAAAATTCGAAATATTAGAAAGTGGGACAACTTATCTGTACGAAAATCCAGTGATGGTCGCTTGAGCAGTAACATATAACGGTCGGAAAACACTGAAGACGATGGCGGAATTCGTTGTAGCCGTAGTTGTCTTCCAAAACGTCGGTAAACGAGGGCAATCCTCAAGAAAACCGTTTTGTAACGTGGGATTAGACGTCGGGGTCACCAAAATATTGGGATCTGGTAAAATACCAAACTCCAATACAAGATTCAAACAAACTTTTGGGAGAACGTGTTTGTTTATTGAATGGAAAAACCGTAACTAACTAAACAATAACAAAAACATATCAACCCCAAACAAGGCAACCCGATAAATTTAGTACACGCGCACTACAGTACAATTGGCTGACCACAATTCGCCGACTACAATTCGCCGCGACATGTTCCGCTGACAACATGATTCGCCGCTAGATGCGATTATCCTCTGCACGATTCGCAGCGATTAGATTCTCCGCGGCATGATTCGCCGTTAATAAAAACATTATGTACTACCACTACTATGTTGTTGTTGTAAGAACTACTGAAAATGCTGTCGGTTGAATTTAGTTAAACAATCTTCGACAGTTCTATTAGAAGTGTCAGATACAAATTCAGAAATGAGAACAAACATGGCTTGAAATCTTTAAGGCCGCCTTTACAAACACAAATACGTCATTATAACAGTGTAAGAATAGTAACGGTTCGTATTTTAAAATAGAGATTCTTGTTAAATGTTTAGATTTCCAGATATATTTTTTATCCTATGTTTTAGTATGGTTGGTAATATGAATTATCAGTTTAGGATTGTTGCATTGTTTGAGTGCTGTAGTTGAGTAAACGCAAAAATGAGGATTTGCTTGTTCTTAGAACATAAAAACTAACTAATACGGATATTTCATTAGAAGTAAAAGGAAGCCCATTAAAAGTATTTCGCTTTCGATGCATGATAATAGAAGTCCGCACGGTCTACAAGATTATGGTTAGTCATCGCAAAGTACGTTTTCAAGTTCTCTAGGAAATCTTTGAAATATTAAATGTTAGTCAAATACAAGTTGCCAGATTTTGCTAAAATAGAAAATATTTCAATACTTTGCAGCGAATCGTATAGTGCCGATTCGCGCTACGGCGAATCGTGTCGCGGCGAATCATGCTTCAGCGAATGGTGCTTGACAACAAAGGGTTCTTGGTGAAATGTTCTCGGTGAAATGTTCTCGGTGAAATGTTCTCGGTAATATGTTACTCGGCGAATTATGCGCGGAGAATCGTATTGTTCTGCTATATATTTCTTTTACATCATACTTACTATGCCAACTTGTTTAATTCGTATATTTTGGAATCTTTACAATCGCGGAAAACGTATCCTAATATGCTTTGCGGCGAATCGCGTAGCGGTCATAGGCGCTGCGGCGTACCGTGCAAAGAAAAGCGTCTCTGGTGAAACATTCTCGATGAAACGTTCTCGGTGAAATGTTACACTACGAATTGTGGACAGAGAATCGTACCGTTCCGCTTTATATATTTTTTACATGATACTTACAACTAATTTAATTCGTCTACTTTAGAATCTTTATAATCGTATAAAATTTATCCTACCATTGATTAAGTAAGAGAAAAATGTAGTGAATATCAAAACAAGCGTAATGAACTTTATGCTTCTGCAACAGCTAATATTCCATGCATTGTGGCAAATCGTTCCGTGGCGAATCGTGATTCGGCGAATGGTGCTTGACAGCAAAGTGTTATTGGTGAAAGTTTCTCGGCGAAATTTTACGTAGTGAATTGTACACAGAGAATGATACCGTTCCGTTATATATATATTTACAGCATACTTAGTATAGCAGCTTGTTTAATTAGAATCTTTTAGAATCTTTACAGGCTTATGAAACTTATACTACCATTGGATAAGAAAGAAGAAAATATAGTGAATATCAAAAGAAGCGTACAGAATTTATGCTCCTGCAACAACTAATATTCCATGTTTTGCGGTGAATCGTGTAGCGGTGAATCAACCTGCGACGAATCGTGCTGCGGCGAGTCGCGCTTCAGGGAATCGTGCTTGACAGCAAAGCGTTATTGGTGAAATGTTACTCGGCGAACTGTGCGCAGAGAATCGTACCGTTCCGCTATATATTTTTGACGTTATACTTACTATAGCAACTTGCTTTGTTAGTATATTTTAGAGTATTTACAATCGTGCAAAAGTTATTGATTAAGTTAGACTAACCACGTTGAACATTTTTTCATTCGCAGAAGTTTGACCGTAGTGAGTTTTATGCAGAATATAAATAAGAATAGCAACCACTTGTTGAGAAATGATTAAGTTGGGACTAAGGATATTTTAGTTGTGTTATAGTACAGTTTTAAGTATAAAATTAAAATTATAGATTGTATGACATTGTCAATCAATTGTAAAAGATAGAAAATATTTGTTTGGACTCTAATGAATAGTTGAACCTTCGATTGGGAGACTCAAATATCTGTCAAGTTATCATAGAGCAATTTTTAAATAGAATGACTCAATAAATTTAACATATTTCATATTTTAATTAGTAAACAATTATTTTCTAGTTAAATATAAATTCTGGAAGATTTACAAGATATTACCCTTATGTTCTCGTATATATTACGTGTATACGTGTACACTATCAATGTAATAGCATGATTTACAAAATATTTAAAATTCCATAACATAACCAATAATCATAGTTGAATATAAT
>JABXWE010035994.1:0-17692 GCA_014611495.1 Limonius californicus
TCGGTAGCAACAGCAATCGGTACTAGTTAGACCGCGCGACGTATATAGTAGAGAATGAAGTATGCCTGGTTGCATATTAAAAGGAAATTAAGGGTAAGTCTGTTCGTTACGAGGCAAGGTTTTAGGATAGCACTTGAACAACCGTTTTGAAGAAAATAACTCTACTGTTGAATAAAGATGATATGAACAGTTTCCAGTATGGGAAAGTCCAGGGAGGCAGTCGCGTCCACTTATTTCACTTTCTCATACCCACGCCACGGTATGGATATGTATTGATCTCTCCGAAAATGGAAATTTGAGTGAAAATATTTGTTTCGTACTACATCCAGGAATCCAAATAAATGGTTTCGAAAAAAAATATCTAAGTGTAATGTTAGTACCTTAACAACTCAAATTTGCAATACCAAAAAAATTTTGTTTTCTTCCCATTTAACCGAAGTACCACCGTAGCAGAGAAAAGTTCGCTGTCCAGCAGTAGGACAAGAAGGCTGTAGGTCTGATTTGGCCACCATAATATAACATTATTCTTTGCATTACTATTCAGAATTTTACAACCTAATATGTTAATGTTAATGTTAGTATGAAAAATAAACTTCCGATTTGAAATAGTCTCGCTACTAAACATTCGTAACTTGAATTTTTTCGAAATATTAACAAAATCTTTTAAGTTGATACATTTTCGTTGTAAATGAGTGTTCGAAATTTCATCACAATTAGCCAAAGGATTATTTTAAGCCATTTGTTTTATATTTCTAAACGGCAAAAGAATTATTTTGTATACTGGAAGTATGGTAAATTAATAAGTAATTTTGTGTAGGTACTTTCAAATGCCCTACATGCAGTGACGGAGGGAAGTAAAAACACATCCAAATTTAACTTGCAATATGTTAACGAAAAACCTAAATTTCAAAAATATTTTCGAAACTAAGTCTATGTGGGGACTAGAGAGCACTGTGGCAACGCTATTTTGCCGGGCGTTGTGTTGCAGAACGTTGGTTTGTGGAATAGCCAAATTTCATAAGCACTCTTTGTAGGAACGCTATTTCGATCGGCGCGGCGCCGATTTACAAAACTGCTAAATTTCGGAAGCGCTGATGTTGTAGCAGGTTTTTTTTTATCAAGCGCTACTTTAGCAGACATGTTGTTTGTGGTAGCGCTTAATTGCAAAAGCGCTGTTTTTTTATCAATGCTTTGAGCGGTGATTGGCGCGGCTTTATAGAACGCGGCGCCCGTATGCGAAATCTCTCAATTTCAGAAGCGCTGATATGTTAGCAGTTCTCGTGGTCAGTAGCTATTTGCCAGAACATTGTTGTGTGAATACTCTCAATTAGAAGCGTTTCGTAGCTGCATCGTTTTATATGGAGCCGTTTAGTCAGGAACTATTTTACACAACTTTTTTTTAAAGCGCCCAATTGCAGAAGTGTTGTTTTGTAGCTGCGAGGTTTTACATGGCCTTGTTTCGCCAGGAGCTATGTTGCAGAACATTGTTTTGTGAAAGCACTCAATTGCAGAAGTGTTGTTCCATAGCTGCACCGTTTTACATAGCGTCGTTTGGCCTGGAGCTATTTGGCAGAAGATAGTAGTTTTTGACAGTGCTCAATTGCAGAAGTGTTGTTCCATAGTTACGCCGTTTTACATGACGTCATTTCGCCAGGAGCTATTTGGTAGAAGATAGTTTAGTAAAAGTGCTCAATTGCAGAAGTGTTGTTCCATAGCTGCGCTGGTTTACATGGCGTCGTTTGGCCTGGAGATATTCGGCAGAAGATAGTTTTGTGAAAGTGCTCAATTGCAGAAGTATTGTTTTGTAGCTGCGAGGTTTTACATGGCCTTGTTTCGCCAGGAGCTATTTTGCAGAACATTGTTTTATGAAAGCACTCAATTGCAGAAGTGTGTTGTTTTGTAGCTGTTGGGTTTTATACGGGGTCATTTAGCCAGAACCTATTTTGCAGAACATTGTTTTGTGAAAGCTCTCAATTGCTGAAGCATTGTTTTGTAGCTACGCTGTTTTACATGGCGCCGTTTTGTCAAGAACTATTGTGCAGTACGTTGTCTTGTAAATGCGCTTAATTCCAGAAGCCCTGTTTTGTATAGTTGCGCTGTATTACATGGTGCCGTTTTGCATAAGAGTTTAATTGCAAAACTTTTCTATTGTTGTGACTTGTTTTGCAAAAGCGCTTAATTCCAGAAGCGCTTCTACGGAGAGTATTTTAACACCGACACGCTGTTTTGCAGAGTGCCATTTGCAACTTCATATGCAGGACGCTCAATGAACAAACGTGCAATTATACTTCCGGAACACTTCGCCTGAATGAGATAAAATTTTAAACCTAGAGGTATAAAAAATTCAATTAGGCAACTGGCGTTAGTTAAACAATGCGGTAACTATATAAGAGTATTTATTTTTAGTAGCTGTTTTTCACAAATATTAATTCGTAACTTTTTAAGGTTTCTTAATTTAACTTCGTGACAGACCCTCCAAAACAAAAATTCGAAAGGCTAAGAACTTTAAAGTTGCCTGCTAATTCAAATCTCCTGGGTCTTGGCAATCTGAAGGCATCTGAGATATAATAAATTTAAATTAAAAAGTATATGAATCTCGAGGCACCTACGTCGTTTTTGGTGTTCGAAATTGTAATTTTTCATGTAGTCTCGCATTCACCGACCGCTCGCTTTTAACTTTACAGCAACATCATACAATTAGCCAATTTTTTAACAAACAATAAAAACTTTTTCTAATTTGAAATCGTTCATTGTTAGTATTAGAATCCTAAAATTCTTGGAGTGACGCGTAAATCAACTTTGGCTGATCAAACCCTGCTTTAATCATTAGAACAGTTTTATACCTTTAAGAAAAATGTAATCCTTAGTATTTCTGAAAATTTCGGCTGATTCCTGTTCGCCTTGCATAATTCTATCTCGCTTTTAGTTTATTATCGAATTTTGTATTATAAACAGTTGGTTGGCGTTGATTTGCATATGCATTTCAATAATTACATTTATGAGGATACAAAATGCCTAACTTGCTAAACCGTTCGATGTGTATATTTGCATATGCTTCCGCCATTTTAACGTAAGCTATAACAAATTCATACAGTTTTGTAACGCATTAGTTGTAGTAATTCGTCAATACATCAGTTCTTTCATTATAAAGTGAATTGCTAAATATTATACTAAGATAAACAACTTTAATAAGTAAAGTAACTTTAACCTTCTAGTAGTATAAGAATATCCATCTAAGGAATTTAGTTAAGTTTTCCATTTAGTTTCAGTATAAAAAGGGTTCACTGGCAAATCAGAGAACGAGGTTTACACGATCCTGGCTGCTTTAATAAATTTATACATACTGACACAACCAGTTTGGATGCCCTAGTTTCCTGATGCAAATTTCGTCATGTTGCAATATTCTCATGCATAATGTCGCTGTTTTTGCTGCTACAGTTCATTGAAATAAAGTAATTCCTACAGCTTGAACAAGATTTAATATAAACTTATTTAAACCGAAATGAAAGTTTGATAGGAAATTTATTGTACATATTTCGCATATTCTTTGGAAGTTTTCTGAAATAAAACTAATATAAAAGGATTCTACAAAAGATTTATTTTGCAAATTCCGAACAATACCGTTAAGAGGATTTCATTACAATAGGCTGAAACTTTCAGGTTGTGAATAATGCGAAACTCGCGAAGAAGTAATTTTGAAAGTTCATAAATTTGCTGTATCAAGCGAAATAAAATTATTTATTTAGCTCTGCCTGATTATAGTTACATTCTGGTTCTTGTGTGGGTATGCGGAAAATTAATTAAGCTAATCGGATTATAAGTCACCTACGCGTTTTTGACCAATAAATAATAAGTAATGGACCTAGGCGATTTTTACTACATTGAGATGGAGCACAACAACAAATATCTATTACAGATTTCTTCTTGTACGAATCGCAAAAAGATTTGAACCGCAATAAAAGCTTGGATAGAATATATCGTTGGTTGTGCAAAATAAATTAATCTATTGTTTGTCACTGGGAGAAAGATAAATGATGGAATTTTGGCAAAAGGAAAACAAACGGTTGGATTATTTTTGTACGAGAAGTATGTTAGTATGCAAAAAGTAGTCTCTGTGAAAACAGATCACGTCTTTGTATTTTTAGAAAACAAATTAGTAACTTCTGAGCGCTTCCAATTCGAAAAACAGCGTTAAAGCCCGCTAGTTGTGAACCCACTCGGCCAAACAGACTTCAGAAGCGTTATTCACCAAAGCTGATAAAAATAGTATATTAATTAGTAAATTTGACAATATTTTATGTTTCCGTTTTATACCTTTCTAATTTATTTTGCAAGAAGCCAGATGCCAACATAACGAAAATAACTACTTACCAATACTGGTAACCGGGTAATGCAATTGCGGATCTAAATATAATATTAACATAAACACACATATTTTTGACAAGTACATATATTTGTGAATAGTAGGTGCTCACAAAATGTAATAATCTATTAATAAAACACGTTTGTTCCTATACCATACATCTTACAGTTAAAAGCGAGCATTTTCTTGTAACACATAGATGATAAGCAGGCTAATGATAAATAAGTACTTAAAATTTAGAGTATATACATGCAAATATGCATGTAAAATACCAAAAATATGCACTTTAAATTACAGTCGTTTAAGCAAAGTAAGATTCGGAAAGCTACAAAAATTGATTTTTTATTAATTAATACCAAACACATTAATATATTTAATAAAACGAAAGTAAAAATGACAATTTATTACATGTTAAGAAAATACTATTAAAAATAATTAATTACAAATTAATATTAAAATGGAATTAAGATTAAATTTAAATGTTATTATTACATTTGACAATTACTTTTACCTGGGCTATTTGCCCTAAACCTTTCTAAGAATTGACGAAAAGGAATTTCGAATTGAAAGATTAGCATGTTAAAAGTTAATTTAAAAATTATGACTATTCAGCGAAAAATGTGAACAGATGTGTTTTTCAAGCTCTTCTGCTTTGAAAGTAGAGTGGAACTTCCCTAACTCGAATTTCAAGGGACAAGAAAAAAAATTCGAGTAAGGAAAACTTCGAGTTACAGAAAATATACTAAAAAAAAAAAGATACGGAAAAATTATTTGTTTATTTCAAAGTATTCGGTAATTTTTTTTGTGATTTACATAACCGCGTCTCCTTTTCTATAAAATCTTCCACCAAATTTAAAGACTTATAAATATTATGAGGTATATCTCTAGATTCCATAAGAGTTCTTAGTTTTTCAATCGTTCAAATGTGGGCATCACATTAGATTCGCCTACGTCCTCGTCCTCATTTTCGTCTGATTCTACAACAAATATTTTCTTTAATTTTTTAATTTATCGTAAAATATGACTTTTTAAACTACACTTAATGTGTCTGAATTACATACCTTTTGCATTGCGAATACGACTATCTAAGATGCTTACTAAAATATCTGCATCAGTAGGATAATCCATTGTACATGTACTATCATCAACACTAACGTAATCTTCAAATGTTACATCATCCATACTTGCTGTGGTTCTATATGAAGCCCATCGAACATTTAGTTCGGACAGTGGAAGAAAATCCTCTTCATCTTAATAATCAATATCTTGCAGCAATTTATCTTTAACGAATCCTGTTTTCCGGAAACAATTCACATCCCATGTTTTACTGAGGTCCCTAATTGCGCCAAGTAACGCCACAGCTGTAGGGGCATCCTCCTCCATGTTGACCAAAACGTTCTTTACAATCCGTTTTCTATAATGTTGTTCTAGGTTTTTGATAATTCCTTGGTCCATTGGCTGTAATAAGGAGGTCATATTAGGAGGAAAGTATGCAAGTTTGATGTTTTTTAGTTTATCTCCTACATCCGTTGGGTGTGCAGGATAGTTATCATTTGATTTGATACCCTTGAAACAGCGTGGTTTTTTTGATTTACCAATAACGAGCAAAAATAAGAAAATATGCTAAGGATATTCGAAAGAAAAATTAAGAGATCTATAACGGGTCCCATACGAGAAGGCAATGCGTGGCGAAGAAGAAACAACAGGGAAATAGATGAAACACTGGGACCAACAAACATAGTGGCAATCTACAAGGCAGGAAGGATTAGATGGGAAGGATATGTAGCAAGGATGGCGGAGGATAGGAGTGCGAAGAAAGTAATGGAAGGAAACATAGAAGGATCAAGAACTAGAGGCAGACCCCGCAAGAGGTGAAGAAATGAAGTGGAAGAAGATCTTAGAAAATTGAGAATTGGTAACTGGAGGGCAGTAGCACAGGACAGAACAAAGTGGAGAGCGGTTGTTGGTCTGGCCAAGACCCAACTAGGGTCATGAAGGCCAAAAAGAAGAAGAAGATAACGAGCAATTTTAGCGTTCGGACCCAGTCATATTGCTTCCAACCATAACAGTTATTTCTCTCTTTGCTACATTTTTCATTTTAAATGCAAGTGTTTTATTTGGTAAACATTTGAAAAAGAGTTCCGTCTCATCGGCATTAAAAACTCATGTTTATCGTACTGACCTATTAAATTGGGCATAACATTTTGAAGCCAATGGTCACGAATTTGCAAATCCGCTGCAGCACTTTCACCACATATCGCCTTTTGGACAATATTATGCCGTTTTTTAAATTTATCTAACCATCCTACACTAGCTTCATGTCCAAAAGCATCTGCGAATTCTTTAGCTTTTTTTCTAATTATGGTTCCCGACAGAGCTAGATTCTTACTACGTGCCATGGTTGTCCATTTGATTATAGCTTCGTCAATATCATCATAGACACAGGTTGTAAGTCTCTTGCGTTTACTGCTAACACCATAGTCTTTGATTTTTGCTAAAAGTGCATCCTTGTTTTTAAAATGGTCGATAAAGTGTTAGGGGGAATACCAAATTGTACAGCAATATCTTTTTTCTGCCCTTTTCTGCCTCGGCAGTTAACAAACATTTTTCCTCAAGTCATCAGCACTTTAAATTGCGCTTTGTCATTTTAGATACGAATGCTCTTTCACAATGTACTAGCAAATTTTACTACTGATACTTATCTTTCCCGTAATCTTCGAATAAAGAATTGCCGCACGCGAGAAAGCTCTGGTTGCCACTGAACATGTCACTCGTCACTGTGCGTAACTAGGGACTTCCCCTAAATATTCGAATTATATGTTTAGCGAATACTTGTATCTAGGGACCTACCAGAAAAAAAAAATCGAGTTACGGGTGAAAAATCAGTTCGACATATAGATATATTCGAGTCACAGAAATTCGACTTATGGAGTTAAAAATACATTAAAAAAATAACGAAACATTAGTGTTCATGACAAAAATTTGACTTGGAGAATAATTCGAGTTATGGAAGTTCCACTGTAGTTGAAACTTTCAAAATAATTACATTTTCTGCGACTTGATATAACAATTTTTAGAAATGTGCAATTTTAATTATAAATCTATATTTATTGTAACGAACGATAAAAAGTGCTGTGAGTGCTACAAGGCATGTCGTAACTGTCACGTTACATACCGGCCGTACCTTGTGTTTATTTCTTCGAAAGTAAACACAATCAAAGTGAACTTAATCTGAAAACGTATCTCATCACAGTGAAACGCATTTTAAAAAGTACACAAACAACAAACAAATTACAAAAACCAGGTTATACAGATTTTGACGGGCGAATAAATTGTTTTAATTTGACAGTTGTTTAGATTGGCATTTGGTTATAGTTCAATCTCAGACATGCAAAAAGCCCTCCCTAATTTGAACACTTTTTGATCACATGTTATGAAACGGTAATAATATGCTTTTGCATGTGCAGATATGCAGAAGCGTAATTATCCTAAATATTTTTAGACCAAACTTACAGCCGATGGACGTCACATATATTCATGATGTCACATTTATGTACGGTTCACAGGATCATCAAAGCGATTATGTAAAATGATTTGATAGTATCGATTTGTAAATACTACTCGAGTCATGTTGTGTAACATCCTCGAACAAATGGCGTCACAGATATGAATGAGGTAAGTATATGTACGCAATAATAACAGAAAAGTACATATCAAGATTAAATTTTTGGTTTTTCGTATTTTAAGTATCTTCGAGTGTAGCCTAACTGAAATATTTAGGCGAGTCGCTTTCAAACCCGATAAAAATTAAACTATGCGCTGACGTTGTGACGAAAGCCTTTGTGGTCGAATTATTGTGGTCAAATTTGGCAACGGAGATTGTTGTGACACAATCAGAAGCTGTGGAGGTTGATATTATTAAAGTATATCCATATTGCAAAACGTTTATTTTCCAAAATTCCATTGTCGGCGACCACATTCTGTTTATGTTTGCGTTGAAATGTTTGCAAATGATGTTAATGTTTTCATATATTTCGTTTAATGTTAATCTACGATATTTTCATTTAGAGCTCTGCAAAATACATTTAAGAAGTCATAGTCATTCAAAGTTGTGTAATTTTAATTTTCATGATTAATATCCATCTAGACATGAGTAACACACATGCTTTAAACAGCTCTATATTTTGCAAAATTTTATAACTAACAGACGGTGGCAATAAATAACTGCGATTAGCACTGTTTCTATCTGTTAAATAAACAATTCCCACTGTCAGTAAACATAATCAGTAGAAATTGTTCTAGGCTGTTCACGAAGTTATTATTAAACTCAGCTGGTTGTAAATGGCGGAAGGTGTTAAACGGCTGTCTAAGGCACGGTGTTCACTCCCTACAGTATGATGCTAGGCAGTTAGATGGTGAATGCGATGGATAGAGATCTTGTGTTTTGGGCCGATAGTAGCAAGATACACCTATTTAAGAAACGGCATTCCAGCTCAAGATTAGTCTAAAAAAATGTATATATAGCGTCGTTTAAAAATTCTAAGCAAGTAAAAATAGAAAAATTGGTTGCACTTTAAGGATTAAGTTAGGGCAGAGTATTGCCATTCCAACTTTTATTCACACCATGCAAACAAGGAGTTCTTTCATTTAAAATTATGTTTAGAAAATAGCCTAAAAGGCTAACCAGCAATTTTAATCTAACTGAAATAAACTACTTAAAAAATTCACACATTGGTGTCCTCTCAGTTCTGTCTTGCAAGCCGGCCTCGGTGGTCTAGTGGTTAGCGCATTTACCTTTAGATCCGAGGGATGCGGGATCGAACCTGGCTGAGGTCGGCGAGATTTTTCTAGCGGGGAGAAATCTGAAAATGCGCCTTCTGTCGGATAAGAAGTAAAGCCGTAGGTCCCGTGCCACTGCGATGTGTGACACGTTAAAAATCATTACTGGAGTTGGAATTACCCCAGATAGTAAAAATTCTTAGTTAGGATGTACAATGGGTCAAATGTGGCCTAAGTGCATAGAGATGCTTGGAAAACCGCGTCCTAGATCTCGCTCTTTCAAATCATCATCATCATCATCTGTCTTGCAACACTTTATTCGTGTGTTACCACTTCACTTTTGATCTGCTTTTTTAACTGACAGTTTCACGTCTCTTTACACTAGCTCAAATGGTTTGGTCCTCTTGAGCCTTCTCACTAGATCTGTATTGTCGAGGAGTTGGATTACCTCGACGTTTGCGTGGTCTCATGCTTTTGGGCAAGGTCCTATATTTCTTCTGTTACGGTTTTTATCCCTAGATCCCTGTGGATATCACTGTTTCTAGTGTGCCAGGTTGCATCTCAATATTCCTCAGAACTTTGTTCTGGAAATTTTGAATTTGTTTGATGTTAGTTTTGTGGCACAGCCCCAAAGTTGACGACTATTATAGTTTAGTATTTCCATACTGGTTGCAAAACTTGATTGTACAATCCAATTTACATGCTATATATTATTAGTTTAAGAAACATCTAGTAAATTATTTTGATGCCCAAAAATATTATTTTTTATTAACAGAATTGGGTCACTTTCTCATATAATTCAGGATATACGCTAAGGGGATGATGCTCTTGTAAGTTGCTGTCACTGGCATAATAATGTTTTACAAAATTCGTATTATTAAAGCACAATGCTAACAAGGTCTGGCTATAACCCACGCTTGTAAGAAGTGGTAATAATGTAGTTTTTTGATGGTTTAATTGTAACTCAGATGGCGAGGATTTAATTAAGTTTTACATTAAAAATGTTCATATAAATTTAAAGTTCTTTTGTGTATGCTAGAATACTACAAAGGTGGAATTCAAATCGTTCTGTACTGTAACAGACACTTTTTCAAGGTAATTTGCATTAGTAGAAGACGCCTTTTAATTAACTTAACTATTTGAACGCTATGATTGCAAACGAAGTAATAATTAAAATAATTTATTATCAGTATAGGCCGTATGCTTTGTTACTAATTAGGTTGCAATTGGCTTTAACGATTCCACCGATGCAAGGTTCATGACGCAAATGCATGCGCATCTTTCTAAAATACAAAGAATGGATTAAAATTACGGCGGCCACTCAAGCGTTGTTTTTTATGCAAAAGCAATAACTATATTTTTCTGCACGTTCCTATTTTTAGTGCTTCTATAATTAAATGTCCCTGCAAACAGAGTTAGAATTATGATTTCCAATTTATCTGGCACCAGCCAATGCAAGTAATTATTCCCCTGCAGCTATAATCAAAACACAATTTTGCTTTCTGTTCAATTTTTCATACTTTTCCCCATTAATTCCCCAGTTTGATGGAGTTCAAAAAGTTAATTACAGCTCTCGTTGTACATTCAATCGGAAGATGCAAAGTTTGTTAGATTAGGTCAATTGGATTCCTGAACTAATTTGTTATTAACATACCTTCAATTACCCTGTGAAATTGGAAATGATGTTTGCCATTCCAATTTGTCGTTATCAGGATACCTGCGAGTGAAATATTAGCATTTTACGGTATTCTCTGAATATCTTTCAAGGCTGCTATGGCGAGAATTACAATTTATAAGTAGCAGTTCCTATAGTTCTATAAATAGTAGCATGCATTATCCTGCGCCCAGAAAGGCATAATAATGCCAAGAATTTAGATACAACAAAAGACACTAAACCCATGTTGCACAATAGAGCATGCCAATGCGGCATAATAACGGGGCAAGTTCGTGCTTTATTAGACGGTGTTGACCCAAAAACCATTAGTTTATGTTAAAATAGGAAAGAAAATTAAACATTTTTATATACTTACTCACTTTATATTTCAATAGCATGTATTTAAAAATTCCTATGCGTGCACTAATAAAACCATAAACCTTGGTTTTTTATGCAGTGAAACAGTTCAGTTTATTTCTGGTATTATTTTTGTATAATTTGTAAAAGTACTGAAAAAGCACTACTAAATTTTTGATGTTACACATTACCACTAACTGCGAAATTTTATTAGCAGAAGCGGATAAAATTCGCTACAAGTCGCCATCAAACGTTTACATTTCACGATTTTCTATAAATCGAACTGCTAATTGCATTGCTTATGTGAGTAGTATAAAAAACAATAAACTTTAAGTTTATAATTGGTGGTTTTTATACCAGCCAATTGCTGTACTTATTTTTAGTAACAGGTTTTTTGTGCATATGGAAATACATCAACTGTAAATATGTTTTTTCATAACAAACTATATTTATATTTTCAGGTCAAAGTTTCGAGTTTAGCACAACGTTAAAACTCGCAAACAATTTCGTCTTTAAATCTAAGGATTGTATTTCCAAAACTTTAATTTAATTTACCCTTAGTCTAATTCTAGTATTTTCGAGTTTATACTCAGCATTTTATTTTCACTCTTAAACTTTCTACTTGAATATCGACATCTTGTGTTCAGTAGAAATTTTGATATTAGACTGGAAACTTCAATGGATTCAATCAGTTAAGAGTTTTAATTTCAATCCCTAGAATTCTACCTTATATTCGAAATGTTAACCCGAGTCTTACACTATCGGATTCAGATTTGAAATGCCCTTAAATCTTCTTCAAATCTTAAATGTCAGTTTCATTCTGCAAATTCCGACTGTAAATTTGAAACTTTGATTATTATGTCAAAATTGCTACTTTCATATAGAAATGTCAATAACGATTTAAGTCTCTAACTGTGGACAAATTCGTCTTTAGGTATAAAATTTTGACTTGCATCTGAAAATATGAACATGCGCCGATAGACATTTTCATTGTATAGTTAAAATTTCTTTCGAGATGTCAATGTGAATTACAACATTTTAACTCTTAACCCCAAATTTCAGTTGAAATCTTAAATTTTCAGTTTCTGTCTGGCTTTAGATTTTTTCGGTATGTTTAAAATAAATATCAACTTCACTCTTGAAATGTCAATTTTAATCTCGAGATTCCAATTTTAATCTTGAAATTTCTACTGTAATTTTGAATATGAAGACTGGAAATTTTAATTTTACTGTAAAATTATTGACTTTAATCGCAAAGTGCCTTTTAATCTAAAGATATTGAGCTTTAATTGAAAATTTCTACTTCTTACTAGAAGTCTTAACTAGAAATTTGAATTTCTGACTTTTAATGATAGTTTTAAGAGTTTCAACTTCGAGCTTGCAGATTTCGACTTTATACTTAAATTTATAACTTTAATCTCAACATTTATATTTAAAAAAAAACAGTACCTGTTCATATACAGTAGGGTGCACAAAATCAAAAGAGCTAGAGCTGGTGTAGCTATAGTAGTAAATAAAAAGCATGTCAATAAAATTACCAGTTGGAACCTCATAGGTCAAAGATTACTTACTGTAGAAATGAAGCTATTCGATAGACCGGTAGTGATAATAGCAGCATATAGACCAGTTGACACAGCAGCAGAAGAAGAGAAAGACGAACTTTTTGACGATCTAAGAATAGAATTCGACAGAATAAGTAATCGAAAAGAAGTTACTATTATGGGGGATATAAATGAGACAACTGGGAGAAAAGAAAATAATAAAATCGTTGGACTACATGGTGAAGATGAAGGGAATTGAAATAGTACTGGGTTGATCCATGTAGGTACGTGAACAACTTTCTTTTAGAATTGTGAATGGTTTTTTCCAACATCGAAATATCCATAACATTATTTTAAGACAATCAACAAATATAAAAACCCAAAATGTTAGGGTACACAGAGGTATAGAAAGCGGAAGTGATCATTTTATGTTAAACGAGACGATATTTTTTAATTATATGATAAAACAACAAGCTCTAAACCAAAGGTCAGAATAAATACAGCATTCACAAGAATATCCAAAATACAAATTGAGCAGTTTACAAGATGAATCAATTGCTTTCCTATACAAGCTAAGATTGGCACTGAAACTTATAAATAACATAACAGGCGACGACCAGATGTATGAATAATTAAAGGTGTCATCAAGCGTCACAAGCAAAAGAGAAAAGAAAAAATGCATAAAATATATGGGAACTCCATTTGCGGGACCGACGATTTAGCTTACATGGTTGAAGAAAAATGAAATTATGTCACCAATGGTTGTCGACAGGGAACATGGAAGATAGTAAGCAATACATTAAGCATAGATATTTAGTTAAGAAAGAAGTAAACAAAATGAAAAATTCCAGCTGGGAAAGAAAATGTGCCGAAATAAATAAATTGTTGGGTAGTGCAAAATCTAAAGAAACATGGAAATCTATTAGTAGTGTGGGGAAAAAATGAAAGAGAAAAAATTGAAATTGATCCTATTGGAATTAAAATAGGAAACACTACTATGAAACTTTACTAACGTACAAGCAGCAGAGGCTATAGAAAATAATACAGTGGAGGAAATTTCTCTAGAGGAAATAATTCAACAACTTAAAGGAATGAAAAATATCAGATTTAAAATTAATGATGTGACGACATAGTACGTTAATAAGAAGCCGCAGAAGAGAGTGGAACCAGCATGTAACGAGAATGACAGAAGATCGATTAGTCAAGTTAGTCAGAAACAATAAACCACACGAAAGAAGACCTATAGGAAGATCACCGAAGAGATGGAAGGACAGCTGGCAATCCATCTCACAGGAACGACAACAACAAAACCAGTTTTAAACAGGCACTATGCCTAAGAAAAGAGGAAGAAGAGAAAAAGAAATTAATGATGTATGCACTCGCATGAGCTGTAGAAATAATACAACATATTTTTAATAAATGCTTAGAAGGTGATGAAATACTAAACTATTAGAATTTAGCACTCTTTTTATAAGAAGGGGAGTCAAAAGGAATGCAAAAAATATCAGGGCATAAGTGTTATTGCGACGATGGGTACGCTGTATGGGCGAGTAATCAAAAGCAAAATAGGGAAGGAGATTACTGACATGGAGGAACAAAGCGGGTTCCTCCCGGGAAGATCGTGCACAGACAATTTATTGACACTCAAACAGTTAACATTAAAGAAGATCGCTCGTGGAAGAGAATTGCACGTCAGCTATGTAGATTTGCTGTGACAATAACTGAAGAAGAATAATATTAATCTAAATTATGGGAATGCCATAAAGAAACTATGTAAAGAATATTGGAGATTAACTGAAGTAGGGAAAGTAGTATCTTATCCTTTTCGTGTAAATAAAGGTTTGAAGCAGGGCTGCTGTCTAATCCCAACTCTATTTAAGATCAATAGCGCATTAAAAGACTGGACCAGAAAATGCAAAGAAATGGGGATACCGATCGGAGATGATTGGATGTGTTCACTTTTATTTGCCGATGACCAGTTAGTAATAGCAGAGGATGAGGATGATGCATCATATATGGTCAGCAAGTTAATACAGCAGTACGATAAATGGTGATTACAGCTAAATATGGAAAAAAATAAATAAATGGTTATAGGAGGAGAACAAAGGGATATGGCAACAGAATACGGAACAGTAAAACAAACAAACGAATATAATTATTTAGGAGTAATTATACCAGCTGATGGAGAAGACGAAAAGGATATAGTGCAGAAGATATCAAGAGGGAAAAGGATCACTAGGGCACTACATGCAATACTACGGAACAAAGGAAACTAAAAATACAAAAAACGTTTTATATAAGACAGTATTCGAAAGTTGCGTGACTTATGGGTACCAACAAAAACATTCGAACGAAGACTGGAGGCCGCTGAAATGGAATTTGGAGAAGTTCCGGTGTCAGTAAGATAGACAGAAAAAGAAATGAACACGTTAGGAACAGTATGAAAGTAGAAGAAAATTATTGGTATAATAGATTATAAACAATTAGCGTGGTGTGGTCACCCACAAAGGATGGCGGGAAATCGTCTCTCTTTAAAAGTATGGAAATGGGTGCCACATAAAACAAAAAGAAGAGGATGACCTTATAAAAGTTGGTCCACTGAAATTAAAATAAAAATAAAACATAAAGATTTATACGAATATGACTGGGAAGACCGAGATAGGTGAGAAATGGGAAGCGAGAATCGGTGTAAAGGGCTGCATAAATATTATAATTAATCTCAAAATACATGTTGAATCTCGAAATATTAACTACAATCTCAACTTTTTAATTTGGTCTGATTTAATTTGAGTCTTAACATTTCTACTTCATCGAAAATGTAACCATATATATTCCAAAAAAACCAGTCAAAACTTTCGTCTTAAGCATGAAACTGTCGAAGTTACAAAAAAAAACGTTTAAAAAACCAAATACTTTTTTATTGAACGCAAATTTGAAATTGCATGATGTAATATTGGATTAATATCAAAAATTCATAGTTTATTAAATGTGCTTGCTTTGTTATGTACGGGAAATTTTACAGGAAATTTTACTGTCGAATACAGAATGCATCTTACAGTCTGGGAAACACTTAAAATTTTATCGCTTGCGAGTTTTACGCTTCAGCAAGTTATAAAATTTTGTTACACTTGACATTACCAGCAGGTAATCAAACTTTATTTATGTGTTAATTACCCACGCATCACAGGTCACGGATCGTGAATTGGTCTTCCTACTTGCTGAAGTTGTTCTTTCACCACACATCTCCAGAGCAACAGCAAAATATTGTATTATATCGCCAATTTAAAATTATAATCCTTATATTTATGTAAATGTGCATTATGATAATATGAGCGTCATTAATTTTAAAATTTCACTTTCGTTTTATTTTCACTTTTGTAAGTTAAAAACGTGGAGAAATTGTTGTTTATTAACCAATTCCCATATCTCTCGCGTCTAAAAATACACTTGAAAAGTTTAGAATGTGGGTGATGGAGAAGGTAACGTTATGTTTTAATTTGCATTCGGAATAGCTCTACTGCAGCAGATCCTTTTCCTTCCTTGTAATAATTCATGTTGTTATAAAACCACAAATGCAAATTCAATAAGATAAAACTATATTAATTAGCAGGTGAAAATGTTCGATTAAAATATTTTGGGGATACGCACGATGTTGATAAATCGCTCTACATGAAACTCACATACCGTTTTCTTAGAGTATTGATTTGAGTTCGAATCATAACATTCGTGAAATTCCGCCAAACTACTCTTCTGTTGGGGTTTTAATGTTTTTCCAGAAAAAAAGTTGGTAAACTTGATATAAGTTAAGAAGTTAAAACACGTCATATGTGCGATCTTAAAAGTTTCTGCTAGAAATTACAGTTGCACAGAAAATACTTCTACCTGAAACCAGTATTGGGGGATAGCAAATTGCACCATGCTCTGTTTTCGTAACATAGCAAGTTTCTGCAATGAAAAACTATAAGTAGACGAATCAGCTGATCAGAACTCTGGCGAATTTCTCTCTTCAAAAGGCATAACTTTGAACTAGTTTACTGTTACAAACCATGGAGCTTCACGATCCATTGAGAACAGTTAGATCCGGGTTACTGGGCGAAAACAAAATGGTACGAAAAGTAGCAAAAAACGATGCTAATATTTACAAGTGTGGCAGACCTGCAATTTTTCGTTTCACCAACCAAGCGTGGTGCTGTAGATTGTAGTTCAAGCGATAGCGATTTCCTTTCATTGTTGGCATTCGTTTCTATTTTCAGGGTTTGATTTAAGAAGCATCACACTGCGAGTCAAATTTTAATTTTTCCTTTTTATTTGCCATAACATTTTGGTTGTAGCGCAAATTCGAAACTTTATATGAATTCAAAATTGCATCACTTGGTCGACTTATATTGCCTGGAAATGTATATTCCTCAGTTTTCGTTCTGACCACGGGGATATACAGGGTGTCCTATGGATATTGTGCCAAGCCTATAATGTCGATATTGTTCTAAACACGAAAAACATCTTTAATAAAATCTGAATGATATGAAAGGTAGTGTAGTAATTCACATATCATTCCGTAGCAGCACACGTAATATCAACTTTCAGTTTTTAAGTAGCAAATTGCACTTTTTTAACTTATATTTTGTACAGTTTTTCCTGATAAGACGATACATTGAGTAATTTACTAACCAATACAATGTTATCGAACTCGCATATCGTAGAACTGTAGATGTGCCCGAGTTGTTAAATATTTCAATCAACAATATGCTATTCTACTACCACTATTTGTTTCACGATATGTTTATAACTATACTATACATTTAAAGTGAATTATATAGCATTGCCGTTTTAATTTACTGGTACATATCATTTGAAAGATTAAGTTATGGAAGCCATGGAGAGTAGAAACCTACAAGAAGAAGATTGGAGAAAGAGGGAATTACGACGTCTAAGATGCGAGAAGTGGCGACAGCCGGAGTGCAACTCGCTTTATATATATATATATATATATATATATAT
>JABXWE010035995.1:0-20372 GCA_014611495.1 Limonius californicus
TATCTTTATTTCCTGGCTCTTGATTTCATCAAAAGTCAGAAAATAGTCCGCAGCCTTCTTTAAGAGTATTCTTAAAGATCCCAGTGTTGAAAATCCGTTCCTGTAAATAACCAGTCTAGTAGAATCCGTTTAATAATTCCTTATACTTACCCGCAAGTGAATTCATAATTTTCCAGTGTTTTGCCGTTGTATTAACGAATTTAATAATTTTGATTTTCCAGTGACCGAGTCTGAAGCGAAGCGATCCGTCGATCGTAGGTGGGTATTGGGATCAATTTGTTAAATCCTATCGCCGTTCGAAATCGTTGGATTTCCAGGATATTTTTGACAGTAAAGTTAGTAGATATGAGTATTTACCTTGCTTTGCTTGTTCATTTGAGTGCCCTGTAGTACGTTTTCCCTGTGCAGACATTTTTATTGTTATTTTAGCCGGTGTTTGAATCGGTAGAAATCAGTAGAAAATTCTGTAGAAAGGTTATTATTGCTGGGAGAGCCAGTGTTCGAATTGGTGCCGTTGTTATTAGTTGAACACCCTGTACAAGGTTTGTCTTGATTTGTGGAGCAATTTCACGAAACGTCAAATTCTTGTAAGTCCCGTTAGCAAATTTGAATTGTTTTGGAGCATTCTGAACAGTTCAATGCGATCCGCAGATTCTATCGCACAGTAATTTTTTGTGCAAATTTGTGGGGAGATTAAACCCCTTTCTTTTTAGAAAGACTGGAGAATTTTTAGTCAACTAATTAGAGAGAATTGTCCGTGTATCAGACATTTTCAATATAATAATAATAATAATAATAATAAACTGTCTTTATTGATTAAGATACACCAGAGAAAAATAAACAAATTCTTTGATAACTAGGGCGAAGTTCAGTTTATGGAGAAATAATAATCCATAAACTGCTCTCCCACTTAACCCTAGAGGAAGGAAAAGACGGAAATAATAAAAAGAGAGAGAGAGAGAGAAGAGGATGAATGAGAAAGAAGAAGAGAATAATGAAGATGTAGGTAAGGGGAAGAAAATGAAAACGATGAGTGTATGACAATACACAGCGAAAGAGGAGAACTGTACATCAATCCATTTTAGAATTCATTAACTACTGCGTTATGAATTTTGCACAGCAAGAAGTAATCTCCCGAGCTGAGATCGAAACCTGGGCAGAGGTAGTGACTTGAGATGCAAGGGTAAATTGTTATAATTGTGAGCTATTTGGTAAGAGAAACTTCGCTTACCTAGTTCAGTATAATGCATAGGAATACTTATATTGCCCCTGAATCTCAAATTTAGATTATGTACATCGGTTCGAAATCTGATTTTATTATACAGATACGGCGGGGTTTTGGTAAGTAGAATTTTATGATAAAGACATGAAGCATGTAAAGAGCGCCTATTAAACATGTTTAACCAAGAAACCTCTATTAGTTTGTGTGTAATTCTTTCGTATTTTCGTATACCAAATATTAGTCGTAAACATGCATTCTGGAGTTTCTGCAACCTGGCAGTATCTCGAGAGTCCAGGCAGGAACCATAAACAACGTCACAATAATCAACTTTTGATAAAACTAGGCTATTGCATAATACAACTTTAATTTCTTTGCTCAAAACATGTCGGTTATAGAAAATTTGTCTGAGGTTACAGTAGGCACTTTGTAAACATTTTGACACGTGCTGCTTGAAGCGCAACGCAGAGTCGAGGGTTAGTCCCAGGTTTTTAGACGTTTCATGTACAGGGAGAATGCTATCCTCTATTCTAATTACTACCTCCTTCGCGGCCCGGCTTACATCATTCCTTCTACCAAACAGCATTACAGCTGATTTGCCAGCATTTAATTTAAGCGCATGCTCTTTTGAGATATCGACTAATTTTTGCAGATCTTGATTTATGCTCTGACAGGAATTTTGAATTAGAGAGGGATCAAACGACATATAGATTTGCGAGTCATCAGCGTAGAAATGGGAGGAACATGCACGTAGTACAGAAGGAAACATCAGTATGTAAATACTAAAGAGAAGTGGCCCTAAAATCGAGCCTTGCGGGACACCCGCATCAATTTTCCGAAATTCTGATATACAACCTTCCACATTAACCGCTTGAGATCGATCAGAAAGGTAATTAGACAAAAGAGTTACTGACTTCATATCTACCCCTATATAATGAAACATAGCTGCTAAAACCCCATGGTGAATGGTATCAAATGCTTTAGAGTAATCTAGCAACACCAGAATTGTCAATTTTCCCTGATCTGTTGCAAGCACCACATCATCTACAATACTTAATAAAGCTGTTGTACAGCTGTAACCCTTCCTAAACCCCGACTGTGTGACAGGCAGAATATTATTAGAAGTGAGATGTTCCCGCAGTTGTTGTTCCAGCACTTTTTCCATTATTTTAGACAGTGTTGGTAAAATACTAATGGGTCTGAGATCTTTGAAATCATTCGGGGATGAGGTTTTTGGAAGAGGCAAGACTAGGGCTCGTTTCCACATATTGGGGAACACAGAATTCTTTATACAGTAGTTGATAAGATGTGTGATTACCGGCAGCAGAAAAGGGACACATAGTTTAATTACATAAATGTTGAGATCATCAACACCAGTAGCATTTGATTTTATAGAGGTAATTATATTTAATATATCGCTTTCATCAACAGCTTTAAAACTAAGAGTAGTTATTACAGAGTCTTTTATATTATTTTTGTAAAATGAAATTAAATTGTCATTATTTATGTTTAATTTTGGTATTGAGCTAATGAAATATTCATTTATTATATAAAAGCTAGAATCTTCTGTTAATAATTAAACAAAGCAAAGTTGAATTATTTATACTACACTGCACTGTTAAAACCGCGTATGTTGAATTTTTACTTCCAGGAACACTGATTTACTTATAAATCTCCTGCTTGAAGCTCAATTAACGTAGAATTTTGCAATTCAATACATACAGATTGTTTATTCTGGAAGCTACTTGCGACGATTGAAACACATGTGAATTTTTGCACAAAGACGGTCACAGTTGATTTCATTAAAGCCCACATTCTTAAACTGGAAAGTGTAACATTCACTATCACTAATCTCGTATACCGTTAATCCTATTGCAAGGGAATTGAATTCCTTTGCAACAACTAATTAATATTAATTGGTGGTTTTATGTTGGAATCATACAGGTGATAGCGGCGGCCATTTTGTCCACCGAAGGAAGTTAGATCTACCAAAACCAGCTGTCAGTCGTTCCATCGACCCGGACGGTCGAACAATGGGACTACAAGGAAAACCAGTGGCGGCGGGATTTATTTAATTAACAATAATTATTTAGAGTTACCAATTTATTTACTTTATACATTTTATGTACCGATCACATGTTAATAAAATTTATTTTTCCAAGCACGTATAATTGAATTCTGGACAACTCCAGAGACTACCTAGGTTAAACATTGTTGGAGCGTTCGCGTCACGCATGAGCAGCGGGGCGAAGCGTTACAGTGATTTCGTGAAAGGGTAATCTATAATTATAATCGATACATGGGAGGTGTTGATCAACATGATTAGTTTTTAGGAAGCATAGTATTTCGGGGAGGGGAAAAAGTGGTACTGGTGTCTAGTTACGCGCATTGTTGATATGGCTGTCGTAAATGCATTTCTTTTATATCGAAACATTCATGGCAAAATTCAATTTCCATAAAGGATCTTAGAAGATCTATTGCAGTGCAATATCTAAACATTGGACACGGTAAACGAATCCTCAAAGGTAGAACGCTTAGTTTCCCTACAACTTCCAGGCCGATGGTTGCTGATGATTTTAGGAACGATGAAAGGAGACATTTCTTGGAAAAACGTGAAAAGCAGCCAGTATCCAAATTGTTCAGGTAAACTGAAGACATTTTGCAGCAAGTACAACGTTACATTGTGTACATTGTGTTTTCCAAAATATTATCGAAAATCATAAAGAAATCACTTTGTTCAAATTTTAATTTTTCCGCAAATGTTTATTTTTGTTTATAAATCCTTTTAATTCTTAATATGACAATAATAATTACTTTTGTTTTGTTAGTGCTTGATAAATATACCGTTTCTTGAATTTTTGAATTTTATTTGTATTTACCACAATAATGTACTCATATCCTCCCAGCGTCCTATTTATAGGACAGCATTTTTTGAAAAAACTACAGTGCCATTATATTTTGGGCAACGTCATTAGCCTCAGAAAGTCCCAAACAACAACATACTCAGTTTTTACAAAATTCACAAAAAAAAATAATTTGGGCGTTAACGGGTTTTAATAGGATTACGGCTTTTAATTTAGATCTACTTTGCGAAAGGTATAATTTCGGCAGTCACAGCATTTTTAATGTGGATGAAACCGTAATTACTACGGTACATAATCCAGGCCGCATAGTTGCAAAAAAAAGAGAGAAGCAGGTTGGTGCGATCACTAGCGGAGAACGAAAGCAAACTACAACTGTGGTATGTTGCTTCAGTACTGTAGGGCAATATATACCGCCCATGTTCATTTTTAAACGTACTAGAATGAAGGAGGGTCTGGACAAAAATGGCACGGCAGGTACTATATATAAATGCTCTAAATCAGGCTGGATCTCAGAGGAGCTGTTTAAGGAATGGTTAGAGCATTTTGCTAAATTTACCAGAGCTACTCCAGATGAACCAGTACTTCTTATACTTGATAATCATTCTACGCATTCTAGTTTGGCTTCTTATAATTTTTGCAAATCTGTAGGCATACATTTGCTTTCGATTCCACCGCATACGTCACACAGAATTCAACCTCTCGACGTGACATTTTACAAGCCACTGAAAACTGCTTATCACAAAGAATGTGATAAATACATTAGAAATAAAAATTACGACAAAATCAATACAACTGATATAGCAGAACTTTTTGCAAATGCCTATAACCGGGCTGCTACTATTGAGAAAGGTGTAAACGGTTTTCGATGTACCGGAATTTTTCCCAGAAATCGAGAGGTTTTTAATGAGGGGTTTGTCTCTATATTCGAAGATGACAATGAGAATCCAATCGATAGTAATCAACCAACTTTACCTCTACAGACTGTAGAAACAGTGCCCAGAAAATCGTCAACGCCTCTACAACAACCACGACAAAAAACACCTTCCCCTACATCAGGAACCAGTGGAATTTCTACAAAAAAACGAAAGACGCCTTCGACCATAGATTCATCGGATTCAGATGTTGGTTTAGAAGAACTTTTTGATCCTAATATAACTGATGATGAGGATAAAGCTATTAAAAGAAAAGACGTAAACTTAAATATATCATTTAAAGATTTATGTCCGGCGCCAATCTTTCAACGCAAAACATCAAATCACTCCGCTATATTAACATCGATGCCTTTGGTTGTTCCAAGTTTCATACCTTTACAGTTTTCTTATGACAGTTGTTATTTTTCTTGTTAGAGGCCGCTAGCCGTTTCCGGCATCTTCTATATAAATTTTTGCCACACATGGCTGTATTGTTCTTGTGATTTTTAATATTAATAATCATCTAGCCCTGTTGGGCTTTCTGAAATTTAAATTTAAAATGTAATTTAACATTATGGATTGACTTTATTTAGTTGTTTTTATTTTCGGCGTTGCATATTTCTTTTAGTTTATTTATTATGAAATTTTCTTTGTGAACATGTTAAGTTATTTATTATTGTTAAATTTTCCTACATTATCTTTACTTATTTGGTAAGTTAGTTTCGCTTTTTCTGAACATTTATATTATTACGTACGATGTTTTTAGTCTGAAGATAAGACACAGCTGTCTTGAAAACGTTAACGCATTACTTCATTAATATATTATATTTTGTGGGAGTGGACTGTTTATTTTCTACGATATTTAAAGGAAAACCTAGAAATTAAAGAAGGAAAAAACAGAAGAAAAACGATAATGAGAAAGAGAAGGGGAAGAAAAACATCCATTCTAAAGTTGAAATGGAAGTTCCGAAAAAGAAAAAAAAAATGGTTCAAGAGAACAATAAAAGTGTCGATGACGTATGTTTTGTGTGTGGGGAGTTCGGCTGTGATGATGAAGTCTGGAGGAGATGCCCTTCTTGCGGTTTATGGACGCATTCAGCCTGTACCAACGCAGAAAATGCATCACAGTTTATTTGCGAAAATTGTCCGCCATTAATAGAAATGTAGAAATTAGGCAATTCTAAATAAAAGTGTTAAATATATTTAATTTTTCCCTTGGTCGACATTACCCGCTGTAGTGATCGCTTTTACCCAACCGATCGATATTACCCAACTTTTTTCATTTTTTTTTTAAACATTAATAACAATAGGTAATATTTGTTTTATATCATATTTGCCATAAATAACACTTATACAACAGTTCATTGGCAACCTCTTGTGCGATTTTGAATCATTTGCATTAATAAATGTGCCTACAAATTCCAAAAGTGCTTAGGTGGTCGATATTTCCCCACGTTCCCCTAAATATAATATGTTGATTTTTATTTTAATAAAGAAAATTGTGTGTATAAAGTTTCTACAATATATCTCACAATGTTATGATTACTTTCTGCAACCGATCGTAAAACAGTCATTTATTGATACGTAATTTGTAACGGCCTTCGTGGCAACTCTATGGGGTTGTCAAAAAAACGTTTTCTAATATTAATATTTGTGATTAAATGTTTTACATTATTTCATAGTTGTGAAAAAATTGATGCGTTGGTGTCACCATTATTCTTATGCAGCGTTTCAAAGTATATAACATCTTTAACACACTAGCGTCTAGCCCCTGAGGTATCGCACAACATTCCCACCAATTGCAGGAGCACTCCACTCGCGCCTGCGTTACTTAATTCAAACCATGTTCAAACTTCAACTGTCAACGCATTAATATATTGACGTGAAGTGTTGTGTCGTTTGTACCCGTCATTATTGTTTTTTACTTTAATAGCATTAAAATTCAGTTTTTAATAACGTATGCATAGAGATCGTACGCAATTATTTGCATCCCGGTAATGTGTAAAGCGGGGATCCTTTAAAAATTATAACTGTAAGTTACGAGCGGTCAATTAAATGTTAAATAATAACGTCCCCTTTAACAGGTTGTTTTGTTGAGGCAGTGATTAGCTACAAGATGAGTGCATCAGTTTCTGTTGCTGATTTATTTGCTTGTGATGTTTGTAAAAAGACCTTTTCTGCAAATTATAATTTAAGGAAACACATCAAGAAATTTCACAACCTTTAGGCTACGGTTATAGTGCATGCGTGTTCTGACGAATATCTCGTCTGACGAACACGTCCGAACTCGTCAGAACAAATCAAATAATTAAAATGTAATGTCAGCGGTTATACCGCACACGTAACGTTCGTCACATGCCGCGCTGATTTGTCCGAACGGGTTGATCGTTCAAATGAGTTTGATATTTTCGTCAGAACTACACCGATTTTCAGTGAACATTGAAAATAATATTTTTATAAATATGGATAGTGAAAAGTTAATAGGTCTTGTGTTTGAGAAGAAGAGTTTATGGGATATGAAAAATAAGAATTATCATAATAGAGACATATCTCGGAAAATATGGCAGGAGATTAGTCAAGAAATGGATGCAAGTCGTAAGTATATAAACTTTATTTAAATTAATAAAAGTTGTTATATCCATATAATAACTAATAATTATAGACATATATTTTATAAACTTATTATGGTACCTAAACTGATGATAAGTGCTTAGAATTGATTGCCTCTACGAGGTGTAAATACTTATATAGATGCAGGAACGTAAATATTAATAATTTAAAACGTTATACTGAAACTGCACCTCTCCTGCAGGGCTATTAAAATAATCTTTGTAAATATCTCTGACTATACACGCCGCCATGCCAGAACGATTGTAACGTCTTGAAACAGTTGTATTTCCCTCAGGTATGATGTCTTGTCCAAGTGAAGTGTAGCCTTCCCTATCAATCACTATGTTATGCAGTAAACAAACATACTTTACTATTGTATCAACATTTTCTGGATTTACTTGTAATTCTGTTTTTAAACATCTCCACTTGGCAACTAATATTCCAAAAGCACACTCGACACAGCGTCGAGCTCTGGACAGCCTATAGTTGAAAATTCGTTCACGATCAGTAAGATTTTGTCTAGAGTACGGTTTTAGTAAATAAGGCTTGAGGGGATAGGCTTCATCTCCTAACAAAACATATGGTGCTGATATATCTGTTGACGGAAGTACTTCATCTTTCGGCATGGTAAAATTATTTGTTTCTAAGCGATTATAGACTGTTGAAAAGGAAAATATTCCACCGTCGCTTTGCTTCCCATAACCACCAACATCAATAGTAATAAACTTATAATTGGCATCAGCGATACCTTGCAATACGATAGAAAAATATTGCTTGTAATTATAGTAGAATGATCCCGAATGTTGAGGGCATTTGACTCTAATGTGTTTTCCGTCAATGCATCCAACGCAGTTTGGAAAATTCCATTTACCCCAAAAGTCATTTGCAATAGTTTTTAGAGATTCCGTAGAAGGAGTCGGCATGTGTTGCTCATAAAAACAATCCCAGATCGCGAAACACGTGTCATACACAATTTGTCGTATTGTAGTATGTGACATTCTATATGAAAAGCTCAACGCTCTAAATGATATGCCAGTAGAAAGAAATCTATAACAATAAAACAAATAGTATTATAAGTACAGTATTTACATCTAACACTAATATTTTGTTTAAGTTGAAGCAGTCAAAAACAGATGGAGAGGTTTGCGCGATACATTTCGCAAGGAATTGCATAAGCTCCCAAAAAAACGTTCAGGTGACGAAGGAGGAGTGGTAATAAAATCACCGTGGCCATATTTTGCAAGCATGCTGTTTCTTAAGGATCAGTTCATTCCTAGGAAATTGAATAGCAGTATTCCCGACGTAGAGTTTAACGAAAATTCTTCTCACTCTGAAATGAACGCGGAAGAATACGAAGAAACGACAGAAAATGAAACCGAAAATGAAAATGAAACTCGAAATAATACTCAACATCAAGTTGAAAATGAATCACAGTGTGAACCTCCTAATAATACGGCTACAAAAACTCGCACTCAACCAACAAATAATGTATTATATTCCGAAGCTACTCCTAAAAAACGTCCAAAGAATACAAAATCAAATGTTTTGGAAAAGCTTTTAGATATAGAGCAGAAAAGTTAGAACAATTCAAACGGAAAGTGTGTGTACCAAGTACCGAGAACAATGTGTCGGGAAATGCCGATTACCATTTTCTGATGAGCTTATTGCCATCTCTTACAAAAGTTAGAGATGACAGAAAAATGATAGTGCGAACAAAATTACAGCAAGTGTTTTGTGACGAAGATATTTTTCAACAACGAAAACCAAATAGATTTGACGAAAATCCGCCGTCGTCTTGTGAATCAGTATCATGGGAAACGCCCTCTCCACATTCCGGTGCACATATGACTTTATTGGCCGCACCGTCTACAAGCGACATGCAAAATGTGGCAATAGAACAGCGATCGTATGAAGATGTAGCTGCCTACTTTGAATCATATAATAATTCTAATTAAAATGCTATTGTTTCATTAATATTATAACTGCTTTTGTACTGTTTCATTAAAATGATAATAAAATATGTTTCCTACCTTAAAGTAACAGCAAGTTTTTCTTCTGGAGAAATACATGTTCGAAAATTAGATTGCTTAATCAGTTTTTCTTTAATTCCATTTAGAATGTAGCAAAATGTTTGAGGGGCCATTCTAAAATACTCCTGAAATTTATTAGGTTGTCTCAACAACTCTTGAAACAAAGTGTGGTGTTCTCCATTTTCCTCTCTTGAAGCAAACATTTCATTTTCACATTCCAATCTCTCATTTATGAGTAGAATTTTCAATAATGGATTATCCAATAAATAGTAATAATCATCCACATCCATTTTGTAGAATGAATGACACAAAACAAAAATTTCGTCAGTATACGCAACAATACTAACCACCCACTTCTGACGATGAGTTCGGACGTGTTCGTCAGACGAGATATTCGTCAGAACACGCATGCACTATAACCGTAGCCTTATAGTGCAAAACTTATAACTCCGAAATTAACGTCTGTTAATAGTAAAAATTATAAGTTTCCTTGTAAAGACTGCCGCAGAAACTTTAACCATCGTCATCATTTAACGTTGCATCAAAAAAATAAACACGGATTAATAAAATCAATTCAAGTCAAAGAAGGAACAAAACTCGGAAAACAGTGTCCCTTATGCAGCTACGCAAATCACTTCAAAAGACAGTTGATTTTGCATTTTAAATCGGAGCATGACATTGTAATTGACACGAAAATTTTAGAATTTGAAAATTTGGAGCAATTTAATACTTGGCTTGCCTTTACTGAAAAAAATACCAAGACGAAATTTGTAAAAGAAGGAGGATCTTCATCAAGTGAACACCACGTGATAAGTCAATTCATATGTCATCGATCCGGTAATTTTATTTCGGAAGGAAAAGGACTCCGGCATCTAAAAACTCAACGTTCCAACAAAATCGGAGCTTTCTGTCCGGCTGGTATAAAACTTACGAAAAATCACAATAGCAATTATTGCAAGGTCGAATTTATAGATGTACATGTTGGCCATGAAAACGACCTGGGGCATTTATTTTAGACATCTAGAGAACGTGAAAATCTTGCTGCTAAGGTAGCAGCGAAAATCCCCTTTGATGCGATTTTGGATGAAGTACGGGACTCTATTAGCCAGTCTTCTTTAGAAAGGTTGCACCTACTTACCAAAAAAGATCTTTACAATATTGAGGCAAATTTTAATTTACATTCTACAGCTGTAAGACATAGATCCGATGCAATCAGTATAGAATCATGGGTAATTGAAATGCAAAAGAATGGTTGCGTTCTATTTTATAAACCTCAACAAACTTATTCAGAGAAATATTCACGATTAAAATATGATGACTTTGTGCTAATTATCATGAACGACGGACAAAGAGAAATATTGAAAAAATATGGATCTGACGCAATTTGTATAGATAGTACCCACGGCACAAATGGTTATGGATTTGAGCTTACAACATTGTTAGTTCTTGATGACCTGCGACAGGGATTTCCCTGCAGTTTTTTAATATCAAATCGGGGAGATCAGGAGGTCATATCAATATTTTTAACATACATTAAAGAACAAGTTGGCAATCTCGCCCCTAAAGTTTTTATGTCCGATATGGCGGAAACGTTCTACAATTCTTGGTTGCAAACTATGTCAGCAGCACAATTCAGGCTAGTAATTTCAATTCTAAATGTGACTAGCATTAAACATATCTAAATTTTACAGGTTGTACTGTAGCTGGCATGTCGATAAAGCTTGGCGAAAAAATCTCAGTAAAATTTCCTGCAAGGACAAACAAGTACCTAAGACATTAATTTTCAATGTAGATATCAATTTATTCTATTTATTTTCAGATAGAAGTTTACAAAACTTTGAGGACATTAATGCATGAAACAGATCCTGCAGCATTTAGGAAGATGATAAACCAATTTTTCACTCAAATTTCAAATGACACAATAGCGTCTGATTTTGCTACCTACTTCCAAGAGCAATATTTTAATAAAACACAGTTTTGGGCTTACTGTTATCGGTTGCATTCTGGCACCGAGCAGTAAAATATCTCTACTTGCATGGGAAACATACAAAACGTTTAGATAAAGCAATACATGCTCTCATGAGGTTTGTGCGAGACAAACTATTAGACAGGCTTATTGTAATACATAAAGGAAAAATTAGCACTAAACTAAAAGACATTCGTTCTCGTCATTTAAAACGCAAAACTCTAAATGTAAATCTCGTTATTGAAAATGAAACAAACTGGGGAGTAATGTCCTCCGAAAGTTGTGAAATATATACGATCAAAGAAAATAATGTTGTCTGTAACTGTCAGTTGGTATCGAATGTAATGCCTGCATACACAAATATTCATGCTCCTGCTTGGATTGTGCAGTTAAATGGAATATGTGTAAGCATATACATTTACTTTGTACTCACCAAATCCAAAAGAATGAAGAGGAAACTGCAACTCTAGTGGTTAATGAAGGGAGAGCTGGAGGTATGTTTATTTTCAAAAGAAGTTTGCTTTTACATTCTTTTATAAATACTGCAATATCAACAACACTAATTATTTCCCTAATTCAATAATACATTTTTTAGATAAAGATGACAATAATCTTTACATACATTGCGAACCTCAGAACACTATAGATGAGTCAACAGCTATCCTAGCTGAGCTGAGTAAAAATAGCTGTAACCAGGCAGGTGATGATAATTTGATGGCAAGAAAGGAAAAAATGAAAAAAACAATTTTGGATTTACTTGACGGTGTAACAAGCAATGGACAAATGGATGTTTTTGAAAAGTGTATTGCTCCTATAGCTCCCATTTTATCTGCCACAAAACAGACTGAATCAGAAAGTAAAACCAATACTATGCTTCCACCTCTTAATAACATACCCCATAACAAGCAAATATTACCACAAAGACGATTAATTTCTAGAAAAAATAATAATAAGTCAGACAAAAAGCAATCGATTTCTTTGCCTAGTAAAAAATAAAAAAATAAATTAAATATATTATGTATCTTCTTAGATCCCAGGGAGGGGAATGTTCACCTTCCTCCTTACATAAAGGGAGAAAAATACCACTTTCTACAGGGGTCGTGGGAAGTTATAATTTTATTATTTAGGTTGTTACTTAGCTACTTTAAAGGACGGTCCTGGGCGCGGTGCTGCTGTACTGGGCGCGAAAGCTTTTAAATTTAAGCTGTGAAATGACACAGGCGCAGTTGCAGTGCTCTTGTAATTGGTGGGAATGTTGTGTGATACCTCAGGGGCTAGACGCTAGTCTTTAACACGGCAGCGGTGGCCCCCAGTCTCTCAGACCCGAGCGTTATTATAATATTCGGCACAAAAGGGGTGGGGTGGGAACTATGAACTCGAGCCTCCCAGTAGCTTCCTAGCATTTAGTACAGTACTTTTTACCGTAGTGAAAGCATTACCAACACTTTTCACAAACACGTATTGAAGCTTTTAGGTCTATTGGACTTGGCGCCACTACTGAAGTCACAAAAACTTGAAGTTTGGTAGGTGATCAATTTGTTTCTTTTTTTTGCTTACGGTAAGTTGTATTACCGTTTTTAGTGGCCAATAAAATCAAAAACAAACTTTAATTTAAGAAAAATGAATTACGAAGAGGAACAGGCTCGATTACTTCGTTTGTTAGATGAAGTAGAAACTGATAATGAGGCAATTTTTGCTGACGAAGTATCCGAGGGCGAAGAGGATAATGTTGAGGAACGTTTGACTGATACTGGCACACAACAAGAGGGAGAAGGCGATACCGAGGATGAAGAGATACCAGCAGCAAAAATTCTACGGGTTCCTAGTTTCATTGGAAAGGATGGAGCGGTCTGGAAGAAGCATCGCCCACGACAAAATGTAAGAAATCGTTAATCTAATATAATTGTTCGCCTACCAGGTGTGAAAGCATATGGCAAAACTGTTAATTCCATAATTGACTGTTGGAACTTATTTTTCGCCGAGGATATTGTGAATATAATCGTTGAAAATACCAAGAAATATATAAATAAAGCGAGTGATAAGTACAGCAAGAACGGTCTGCAAAAGACACAGACGTCATTGAGATAAGGGCACTTCTGGGTTTACTCTATTTAGCGGGATGTTTGAAAAGTAACCGACTGAATACAGACGAATTGTGGGAAAGAAACGGAAGCGGCATTAAGATGTTCTGGTTAACAATGTCTCAGCAACGTTTCCTTTTCTTACTTAGACATCTACGGTTCGATGATTTAGATACCAGAGATGAGAGAAAGTTGTCTGATAAATTAGCACCCCTAAGAGATCTGTTCCCAATTTTTGTAAATAATTGTCAAAACGCATATACAATTAGCGAATATGGAACTGTCGATGAGAAACTTGAGGCGTTTCGGGGTAGATGCGGATTCAAACAATATATCCCCTCTAAGCCAAACAAGTACGGCCTGAAAGTTTTTGCACTGGTTGATGCCAAAACAAGGTACACTTTAAATTTAGAACCTTATGTAGGTTTACAGCCTGAGGGGCCTTAGCGTGTGAATAATAGTCCAGCTAATATTGTATTACAATTAATCACCCCAATATCTGGTACAGGCCGGAACATCACATGCGATAATTGGTTCATGAGCTTTGACCTCATACGAATCTTCGTGACAATCATAATATATTATACGTAGGCACGGTAAGAAAGAACAAGAAGCAACTTCCTTTGGAGTTCGTAAATACAAAACTCCGCCCTGTAAGTTCCAGCATCTTTGGATTCCAGGAAGACACCGTAATAGTATCCTATGTTCCCAAGAAGGGCAAAAATGTCATACTGGCATTAAGTATACACAACAATGATGAAATACATGCATCAACGGGAGATCAAAATAAGCCCTAAATCATCACTTTCTACAATTCTACCAAAGGAGGCGATGTTTGCGCGACCTACAATGTAGCCCGAAACACCAGAAGGTGGCCCATGGTACTTTTTTATGCACTTATGAATGTGGCGGGCATAAATTCGCAAATTATTTTCGTGGCAAATAACCAAAATAATAATGTAGTTGGAAGAATATTTCTAAAACAATTGGCAGCTGAACTAGGCTCCAGCACCTAAAGCGTCCTTCCATGATGGAAAATCTTCCACCAGCCGTCCGCCAAAGGCGTCAAGAGGTCGTTGGGACTTTGGTCGAGGTTCCCAGAGGTGACCCTAAAACACCAACTATCAAAAAACGATGCCATTTGTTCATAAAAGACAGTAAAACACGCTATTTCTGTAAAATCTGCAAAAAATTTCTTTGCCTATCCTACGCAGAATTTCGGTGCCCTAAATGTATTGTGTTGCCGGAAAATAATGTGTTCTTTTAGGAAAAATATTTAGTTTTATGTTTTCGTAATTATGAAGTTATATAATTTTGATTTTACTATACCCCTATTTTATTAACTTAGATTTTCAGCAATTTTGTAATGTTTGCTATATTCACGTTTAAAAAGATTCCACAACTCTCAAAATGACCTACATTTATAAGAAATGTACCTAATAAACATTAAGCACTCGCAAAATACTACAGGCAGTAACAGTTTTTGAATACAATTTTTTAATATTGGGTCTGTCAGACTTGGCGCCACCACTCGTGTTCTGATAAAGGGCGCCACCACTGCAGGGTTAAATATTATCTATACTTTATAATTACGCAAAAGACAAAACGAACAAGATGAGCTGGGCAATACTTTAATAAAACTGGAAGAAAGTAAGCTAAGACTGTTAGAAAACCAGACTCATGACTGATGAGGATATGAGCTTCTTCGAAAGCCTTTTACCTCATATTAGGACATTAACACCCCAACGTAAGCTCCTTTTCGGAATGAAAACTCAACAGACAGTTTACAATTTTGTTTGCGAAAAGCAGGCTACTGCTACAGAATATAGTGCTTCAATTTCAGAGCAAATTGGTTCCCAACAACCACAATACAATTTAACTGAAATTGATCAAAGAATGACGGCCCACCAGGAATATTCCGATTTGCCCCATAGTGCGGAACTTTCCCCTTTATTTATAAAATATTTGAGCACGGCGTTTGCAATATAACATATGAACGATTTCAATAATAGAACTTCATTTCAGAACATATAAACGGAAAACGAAGTATGTAGCGATGTCTACAGATAAAATCGAATCCGGCAGGCGGCAAAGAAATCGGCTTTCATGAGTCGACTCTTAGGGATCGGCTGAAGAAAGGGGGAGTGGAGAAGCTTGGGCGATTCCGAAGAACATTCTCCGAACAACAGGAGGAAGAAATAGTGCGACATTGCATAGAACTAGACAAACGACTTTTTGGCCTTACATTAAAATCGTTAAGATTTCTTCTGTTCAAATATGCAGAGGAGAACAACCTTGTGCATCAATTTTCGAAGGAAGCTCAACTTGCAGGAGATTTTACGCGGGAATTTATGAAAAGGAACAAACTATCCCTGCGGATTCCCCGCAAAACGAGTGTTGCTAGAACAATGGCATTTAACAAAACACAACTTTCCCAATATTTTAGCAACTTGGAGGCAGTATTGAAGAAGTACAGATTTACTCCCAGTCAAATCTTCAATATGGATGAAACGGGAGTGCCACCGATCCCCAATATACTGCCAAAACATGTAGCTCCTACGGGAAAAAAAGAAGTAGCGAAGGCAGTAGCAGCGGAGCAACGACAAACAGTAACCGCGGTGTGCGCAGTAAATCCTATAGGCTATTTCGTACCTCCTTTCTTCATCTACGCTAGAAAAAGAGACAAACGTCTTGTAATTAAAGGTTATATGAACACATCTACCTTCATTAAGTGGCTGAAACATTTTCAAAAGTACGCCAAGCCAAGTGAGACTAACCCAATCTTATTAATACTCGATAATCATGTTTCACACACAAGTTTGGAAGCAGTTACTTTTGCAAAATCAAATCATATCCATCTTCTAACCTTGCCACCTCATAGTAGTCATAAGACTCAACCTCTCGATCGATGTATTTTCCGACCACTCAAGGCTTTTTACGATACGGCTGTGGATTCGTGGGACGTTTCTCATCCAGGGAAACCTTCAGCGTTTATAATGTTGCTGAATCATTCAAGCTAGCGTTTGAAAAAGCAAGCACTGTTGAAAATGCAGTACAGTCCTTTAAGTCTACTGGAATTTATCCCTTTAACGCGAACACCTTCTCAGACGCTGATTTTTTACCATCGGAGGTTACACACCAGCCACCAGATGAAAAGTTGGACAACGATGATAATCGAATGCTAATATTTAATAATGATAATGAGATAGCAGATCTGACTGCAGTTTCCCAAGAAATATTCCATGATCAACCGTCTACTTCAGCTTCAGTTGAAGCTTCAATACAGCAGGATATTATACAAGAGAACAGCAGTCATTCGGTTAATAAAACACCTTTAAAAGAAAAATCTCCATCCACTTGTTGTCCAACTCCAAGAGATATTATTCCTTTGCCTAAAATACAAATAAACAGGAAACGCAAAGGCAAAGGATTGAAGTCTCAGCTGCTGACGTCAACACCTAATAAAGAACGCTTAGAAGAAGAAATGACTGTAAAAGAAAAACAAGCTACTGAGAAGGAGAAACGCTCCATAGAAAGGAAAACACGGTTGAAAGAGAATGCAACTAAGCGACTTTTTTCCGCCAAACCAAAAAGAGGAAAGAAAAATGCCAGGGCGCTCTCTTCTTCAGACTCCAGCTCAGATTATTCTCTTCATGATAGTAGCTCTGATTTCGATTTTTCGTCTCAGGATGGGGATGAACCTCAGGAAGAAATTGATAACTCACAGCAAATTTGTGAAACTTTGGTACCAAATGATTATGCTGTAGTAAAAGTTCAGGGCAAAACAAAGAATTCCTTTCGACACTACATAGCTAGGATTATTGGTGTTTATCAAGGAGGTTATGAAGGAGTATTTTACAAACGACTACCAAATGCTTACAAGTTTTCGGAAACGACTGAAGAGTCCTTCATTGCTGACGAGGATATAGTTTTAAGATTGTCAAAACCTACTGAGATAAACTCTTCAAGGTTTCATAAAGTAATTTCTTTCACAGAGGACGTCTCATTTGGCCCTTTTCTCCACTGTCGGGGTAAAGCCCCGCACCGCGGGATTTTGACCCATTTTGTGGGGCAAGGCCCCGCAAAAAAATTTTTTGCAAATTATTTTATTTATTTTTAACTAATAATCATGGAGCTCATATAATTTAACAAAGTTGCAGGTAAGATCCCTACCTAATACTCCCGCATAGGAGAGAAACATACATAGCTCCCTCTTTTAACAATCGTTAAAAAACAAGAATTTGCGCGGCTTTGCCCCCACCTACCCTACTTGTTTTTTAATTGATTACCTCAAAGTAACTATTAAACGTTCTGCCGGACTAATTGGGATGGTGGTGAAGTTCGTCCATTTTTTAAACAATTTTTGTTCTATTTTTTCCAAAATATAATCAATAGTTGAGATATTCATTCGCAAATAGGAATGAAATTTTGCTGGATGTTGTCGTAATTCTTCATATAAATAGTGAAATTCACCTAATCGATTTTTATTTATTTGGTGTGCACTACAACTTCTTTTCCCATATTTTTTTCGTAATAGATACCACATTTTTAAAGACGACACTTCAGTTAATAAAAGCGAATTCATTTTCGATTATTTATTATTCCAATGATCATCTATAGGTAGGGGAGACTGTCCTAAAATGACATAGTCAGATAAAATGACATAGTGCGTATATTTTCTTCTATGAGAAATTTTCAGGGCATGTCGCGCCATCTACGAAACAAGTAAGACACTTCAACAATATTTCTGCAATCTCATCTGCTATAACCCTCATTTGTAGTTTTGGCGGACGTTTGCTCGTTTCTGCCGCTTCTGATCTTTAATTCGAACCTTATTACGGTGTTAAAAACAGTTATTAAAAGTGTTTAAATTAAACTGATGTTCCACAGTTTTCAACTATTGTTGTTTACACTCGATTTATGTACATTTTCCTTTTCATTAAAAACGTAAGTACATTTTGATTGTTTATGTTTTTGGTAAAAGGCTAACTCAGGTAAAATGACACAGAAGCAATGCGTCTAAAATGACATAGATATGTCATTTTAGCCGAGTTAACTTGCGGTGGTTTTTGTCCATGGATTAAACATTTAAAACAATTTTTTTTTATTTATCTGCAGAATGGTTGGAATATATAAAAGAAACACCAACAGGCAGGCGTGGAGTCGGGAATCAATGAGGCTGGCCATTGAGGCCATAGAGCGGGGCGGTATTGGCTGGCTTGCCGCTGCAAAGCAGTATAATGTGCCGCAAGCAACGTTGAGAAGACGCGCTCAAAATAAAAATAAAAGAGTAAAAGGGACTGAAAAAGGTCTAGGACGTTTTTCCACAACTTTTCCGGCGGATATGGAAAATGAACTAGTAGACCACATTAAATCGCGGGAAAATATGCTTTTTGGACTAACCGTAACCGACTTGAGAAAGTTAGCGTATGACTTTGCAGAAACTAATAATTTGGATCATAGATTTCGTAAAACTGAAAAAATGGCAGGATTTGAATGGCTCAGAGGTTTTCGTTTACGTCACCCTGAAGTCAGCTTGCGAAAACCGGAACCAACGTCAGCAGCGAGAGCTGAGGGTTTCAATAAACCTCAAATCGCTAAATTTTTCGCGCAACTAGAGAATCATCTGCATACTTTAAAATTTCCTCCTAATAATATTTATAACATGGATGAGTCTGCCCTCTCCACAGTACAAAGACCACCAAAGATTTTTGCCAGCAAAGGTAAAAAACAGGTAGGCTCAATAACCAGTGCAGAACGTGGCACTCACACGACAATGGTTTGTTGCATGAACGCAATTGGTTCTTTTGTTCCACCTGCACTTATTTTCGCCAGAAAAAAATATAAAAAAGAACTTGTAGACGATGCGCCAATTGGAACACTTCTACTATGTCAAGAGTCAGGTTGGATGACCTGTGAGCTATTTTTACTTTGGTTAAAACATTTGGTAAAACATTCTCGCGCATCACTTGCAAATCAAATCTTGTTGATATTAGATGGGCATTCTAGCCACAAATATTATCCAGCACTTAAATATGCCAAAGAAAATGGTGTTTCTCTGATGTGCCTCCCTCCTCATTGCACCCACCGCATTCAACCACTGGATGTAACATTTTTTGGCCCACTATCAGCCTATTACAACCAGGAAGTTGATAGATGGCTAAAATGTAATCCAGGCCGTGTCGTAACGCAGTTTCAGATCGGAAAACTATTTTCTGTAGCTTATGGAAAAGCAGCTACAACGGCAGTAGCCACATCAGGTTTTGCTAAAACAGGGATATTTCCCCTTAACTCAGATATCTTCCCAGATTATATGTTTTTGCCCAGTTCTGTGACTGATCAACCACTGGATCAACCTCACAACACAGCTGAAGTTAACCCTGCGCGTCTCGTAGATCACAATGTGATGTTGCCAAGTAGAAGTGATGGTTCTGCACACACATCAGTTTCACTTTCAGTGATTTCCCCACCTCCAAAAAAGGTAACTTCTACAGAAAAGAAAAGAAAAAGAGTACAAGTGTCTGGTGTATTAACCAACACACCAGAGTTAGAAGAAATAAAAGCAAAGTATGAGAAGAAACTCGAAACAGAGAAAAGAAAATCAGATCGAAATAAAGTTAAAAAGAAAATAATTGTTGACAATGAGAGTGACGGTGAACAAAATGTAGATTTCGGGGAAATGGAGGTCAGT
>JABXWE010035998.1:0-13604 GCA_014611495.1 Limonius californicus
ACGAAAAATTTAGAGAAACGGAAAATACAAGAAGAGTAAAAGAAAAATGGGAAAAGTTTAAAAATAATAAATACATTATATGCTGCTATGGAGAGCTGCGAGAAAAGGAAAATAGTGAATAAAAACATGAAAAATATAGAATGGTGGAACTCAGATATTATGTAAATCAAAAATCAAAGAAAAATACGCGTGGGAAAGATACTTAAGTACAAAAACGAATGAAGCTTACAAAAAATACAAAGAAACGAGAACAGAAGTGAAAAGCGAGATCAAAATGCAAAAAAAAAGAGTCACGGATAAAGTTTGGGGAAAAAATGATAGAAAGCTTTAGAGACAACCAAAAACTATTTTATGAAACATTAAAACAACTTATTCAGAAAAAGGAATATACTATGATGAACATAAAGGGAAAGGACAGAAACATAATAATAGAAGAAGATCAAATAATGGAAAGATGGAGACAGCATTTCGAAGAACTAACAAAAGCAGAAAACAACATAACGGATGAACAAGAAGAGTTAAACGAAAGGGAAGTAATTGAAGAAATCCAAGATCAAGAAGCTAGGGAGGCCAAACAGAAGATAAAGCTAAGAAAATCAGCAGGAAGGGACAAAATAACACCGGAGATGATAAAGTATATGGGAAAAGAAGGAATAAACAAATTTACAGAGTTGCTAAACGAAATAATGAAGACCATGATAATACCAAGAGAATGGAATGTAGAAATCATACTTCCCATACATAAGAAAGGAGGCAAAAGAGTATGCGATAATTACAGAGGGATAACGTTAATGAGCGTCCCCGCGAAAGTATTTATCAGAACAATCGAGAAAAGAATAAGGAATAGGATAGAAAATACAATAGAGGAGACCCAATATGGTTTTAGAAAGGGGAGAAGCACCCAAAAATTAATATTTACCATGAGACAAGTCAGCGAAAAACTTATTAAGAAAGGAAGAGACATACGTATGTGTTTCATAAATCTTGAAAAGGCCTTTGACAGGATACACAGAGGACAAATATGGACAACACTAGAAAAAAGAAACATAGATAAAAGAACGATAGAAATATTAAAATCAATGTATAGAAATAACGTAAATATAGTAACGACGAATAATGAAGAATCAGGAGAGTTAGGAGATGGGAGGAAAGCAGGGATATGTGTTGAGTCCCCTTCTGTTCTCAATAGTGCTAGATGAAGCAATTAAAAATGCTAAGAAAAAGATGAAGACGTTAAAATTGGGATACTGGCAAATGGGACAAACAGAAATAAACTTATGTTCGCAGATGACATGGCTATAGTGACCGACTCTGAAAAGAACTTACAACATAACCTGGAGGTGCTAAAAATAGAATTACAGAAAATAAACATGAAAATAAACACAGGGAAAACACAAGTTGTCAATCTTTAACTAATACATTATTTATAAGTATTTACGTAAAATTAATTAATTGGCATTAGATTTTTATAAACAAAATGGGGTTCATACGATCTCTAAGAATAACAGTTTTAGGAACACATATTTTACAATTTTGGTTGGAAGCATTATATTAATTAAATATACACTGCACACAACGCAAAAAAAATATGAATACACAATATATTAACTACAAACTCGGTTTTGATATTGTTTTGTTGTAAAAATTAGAAGAAGAAATAAATTTAAACGTAATTTTATTCGAAATTGTCCTGCTATTTAAAAGTAAATCTAATTTAGAGAATGTCCGTAGCCATATTATTAACTGACGCACCCTGTACATAAAACGAACTGGGGAAGAACAGCTTGTAGAATATTTTATGGCGGTAATTTCCAATTAAAATTGGAGCATCAGATTTGTAACTTTCAGACAGCAGCTTGTAAATAATGTGGGGCAATTATGCGGGTACTACATTTTTATGTCACACCGGTTTCAGTTTTCACAATTTTGCGTCTCTCTTCGCTTTCCACCTGTGATGATGGCCGGAAATTAGCATTCGTAATAAATTTGAATATCAAGGTGTCTCGAATTAAAATTGCGACTTGTAGTTCACCTAAATATTTGCTGAACGTTCCGAAGAAGACGTGACAGAATGCGCTCTCCAGTTGTTCAAGAAAGAGAGAGAGTTCTTACTTCAATATACCTTGAAGGTGAAATTTTTATTAAATTTTTCAAACAATGTGTTAAATATTTTCTTAGTAAGTACCATAAAAATATTACACATATTTTTATTTCTTTCGCCAACTGTTAATAATTGCTTAGAAAAAATTAGCTACAATATTTTAGCACACTTAGGAGAGATATAGAACTACGTTGCCAGACTTCTGGAGGGTAACTGGTTTAATCTAATCAAACGATTCCGCTTGTAAGCATACACGTAACCTCATTTTATTCGCGAAGCAAGATATTAAACTTAACAAAATCATATAGTACGTTTTATAGTCAAAATGAAGTCGTTGTGAATTACTATACTCCATCATAAATACGTATGGCAACGCTGTTTGAACATCGATGACGCATTTCCTGTTTAAACACCTTGAATCGCTAGTTAATGATCAATCACATATTTTTATTAAATGTATTAGTAAAAGTTAAATTTTCAGTCAAAATAATAATAATAATAAACCTTAAATAAATTGCATATTCTCAAAACAAACAATACCATACTAGAGAGCGAACCCATTAGTTACTCCATAACAAAAAAAAATTGAAAAAATTTTTAATTTACCTGGGAAGATTTATTTTGTCGCAATTAACATGTAAGTGTGTATTTACGTGTTTGAGCGTCAAATTTTTTATATTAGTAAGTAATTACTCCAAAATCACTCTTCACCTTCAACACGCAGAGTGAACTAATTATTGAATTCCATTTCTATACATATTTGAATTGGGAACTTATTTTGTATTCTTCTGCAAGAGCTTTATCTCTTACAAGATGTAACGAACTTCTTTCCTACGCCTGTGTTGCGGGTTTTAAACTGCAACAGACATAGAAGACCTACAGCTTAACGTGAGCTCCGAACCACACTTCTACTCCGAGAAGAGTTACTTGGCAGAATGTCTCGCTGTTTTACTACTGCCTTACCTTGTATTAAAGAGAGTAATTCTAAACATATATTTAACACAAATTCGGTACCGTTACGGAGATATGGCGCTTTTTTTACATTAATTCATAAAACTGTATATAACTTTTTTGTTTCTTGTCCGATTTTGATAAACTTTGTTGTTTTTGAAAGCTAAAAGTCCAAGCTTAATGTGAAAAATGTACAGTCGTCTCAGAAAAGTGGAACAAATCTGACTCGGCAGTGAAAAATTTGATTTATAAATTTATTAATTAGGGCATATCCTGTAAACCAGGGGTCTCCAAACTTTTTAGCCTAAGGGCCACACTGACTCCTCCCAATGGCCAAGACTCATCATAGCAACATACTGTAGTTTTGAAATACGCCCATATTTTCGTACTGGGACTAGCCGGCGAGTGTGATATCTATGGCGCGGGGCGCGGGGGTTGACTCCGCTCCGTTCGCAATTTCGATTGTTACTTACGGGCAAGTATAAAGGACATTTCATTGCGGCGAAGATAGCCGATCGTTACGTATTGTTACGACTACTTACGACCAAGCTAAATGTATAGTAGTGACATCTTGCGGACAATAGAGAAGTTAAGTGCAGGACGTGGCAAAGCTACAGTAGTACAGCGCCATCTTATGGGGAGCGGAGGAATTACGCAAGAACGTCAATTATGCTTGGTTAGTCGAAGTATACAAGGCCATTTTGTAGCGAGTAGCAGAGCTACAGCTACAGCTACTGGAAAAGTTCTGCTATGTGGTCGCTTGTCTGGAAGATTTGAGTACTTTCGAGAGTTTTCGAATATGTTCTACGCACCGAGCATGCGTGGTACAAATACAGGAGACAACCGAGAGTTGGACAGTTTCAAAGTTTGAATTCGGAGGGACAAGTGCGATCTGAAAAGCGAAATATAGTGCGATTAGTGTGTTATGTGACTATAGTTTCTTAGTGAAAATACAGTGTGTTTAATTGTGAGTGAATAATTTAAATAAAAGTGTCTTACAGATAAATCCAGTGCATTTTGTTTACATCAGAACAACTGCTCTTAATGTATTAATAGGCATTATTTTAATAATTAAGAAGATAGATAGTGAGTGCTGCTCATTTAAAGAGAAATGGGGATATCAATATTTCGTGATTGAGTCAAGCAATAAGGCAATGTGTATAATTTGCAATGAAACAATATCAGTCCTCAAAGAATACAATATAAAACGTCATTATGAGACTAAACGTTCTCAGAATTACTCCAAATTTACAGGAAGATGCGGTTAGAAAAATATTAATCTTTGAAACGTGGGTTGAAATCTCAAAAATTGTTGTTTAAGAAAGTAAACGCTGAACAAGAAGCGGCAACTCGTGCTAGTTTCCGCGTGGCTCATTCGATGGCGCAACATGAGAAACCATTTACTGACGGCGAATTAATTAAGGATTGCATGATTGCAGCAGCAGAAGAAATGTGTCTAGGAAAAGCTAATTTATTTATAAACATCAGTTTGTCAGCAAACACTGGGGCTCGAAGAGTAGATGATATTGCAGAAAATATATTAACTCAATTGTCTGACAAAAATCGACACTTGGATGAGTCAACAGATGTTTCAGATACAGCTCAGGTGTTACTTTTTATTCGAGGGATAGATAAAAATTATGATGTGTATGAAGAGCTTCTTGACGTTCATAGCATTCACGGTACGACCACTGGAGAAGATATTTTTAACGGAGTTGAAAATGCTCTTCAGAAAAACAATCTTCAATGGAAAAATAGAGGTGTCGTTGCTCTCGCATTAAAGGCAGTAGAAAACGACGGTGGTTCAAAACCATTAATCGTACATTGCATCATTCAACAGTCTTTGTGCGGAAATATCTATCTTATTAGCCTCGGTTGCTCCAAACATTTCTTCGCAAATATTAACCATGCATGGCTTCAATAAACTTTCGGCTATCGTAAAGGGTTTCATTGACTTTGCAACATGTAAAGCAGTTATAAAAGAAGCTTTAACTAATGATTTATTTGTAACTGTTGTTTTTTTTATGAAGGATTTCTGACTTCTCAATTCGTTCTTTTTTTTGCCAAAAAACTCTTCTCATTTATCTTTATATTGTTGATGTTTTGTTTCTAAATGCCGCATTAATTTATACGGTTTTAAACATTCATTTGAGAGGATTACGCCGCAAACACATTGTGGTTTCTGAATCCCATCTATTTCTAAACAAATGAATCCAAATTTTATATAATTCGTATCATATTTTCTTCGTTTACTTTTATTTAAGTTTTTACATTTACCTACGACTAACAATATTTTCAGTTTCATGTATATTTTCACAATCCGTGGAACTATCACTATCACTATTTCACAGTCCTTTCGAAGTACTTGGCGCATTTTTATTTAGAAAATTTAATAATGTCCGTTGTTTGCTCATTTTATAAAAGGGTAATCATAAAATTACACAAAATTAAAACACTAAACTGGATAAATAACTACAAACAATACATTGAAAATATATTTACTACAGAAATCCTAAACCTAAACTTATAAAAACTATTTTAATTTTTACAGATTTCATAAATTTTAAAAATCTAACAATAATTTCGCGGCCCCCCTAAATACTTTTCGCGGCCCGCCAGGGGGTTAAGAATCGTATTCGATGATGTAACATTAGATTTAAGAAGAAATATGTTTTTTCAATGGACGGGGCATCAGCACAGTCAATTCAAACACGAGAATGGTTAAATCATGAATTTCCAGAACGATGGATTGGTCCTGGCAGTCCATTACCTTGGCCACCAAGAAGCCCAGATTTAAGCTGTCTTGATTTTTATTTTGTGGGGAACATTAAAAGCATTTGTGTATGCAGTGTAAATTGATACTCGAGAGCAACCTCAGCCACGAATAACTGAAGCAGTTATAATGATTCGACAAAACAATGTGCTTCAAAATCTAGAAGAGAGTATAATAAGTAGGTGTATGAAATGCATAGAAGTTGGGGGTAGCCACTTTGAGCAATTGCTGTAATTTACAAAATAAAAACCTTAAAACGTAGTCTATATTTCCTTACTAGTTATGTACTGTTAATTCAAAAATACAAGCAGCACAAAGTGCGTTGCTCAGTGAATCACAGGTGACTTAACACACAGCTCAGTACGACTGACCACACAATATTGCTAAGCTTACAAAACTTTAATTAAGAATTCTTAAAAAACTCAACGTTTTCGAGCAAAACGCTTGTAGAATTTGTTGCTCAGTTTTAGATGCAGAATCGCGTGATGTAAATATTTTCCGCCATTTAAGGTTCACCCTGTATATTGCTATGAATCCTTTGTCCCCTAATTCTGAATTATTTTGTGTTGTTGCTGTGTCACTTAATAACCTGAACACTTTTTCCAATGTTTATTTAATGTTTCCAATACTTCAAAATGCAATTTCTCAAAAACGAATTGACAGAATTGCATAAAATTTTCAGATTATTTAAAGAATAGAAATACCTTTTAAAAAACTGTTACCCAAAACCCTTAGCCATTTAAAATTATGAGGTTGGTGGTGGTGGGGCCTAGGGGATGAAGTAGGGTAGGTGACGTACATAATAAATGATATCCCCTTCAAACTATTCTTAACTTGTCTAACCGATTTTTTCTAATTTGATCATTTACAAAGTTATTTAGGGTGTACTGTTTTCGTTGGGACATCCTGTATATTTCAGTTCTTGTTAGCGTGATCCTCAATGATGTTGTTATGTTGGTTCTTATAACATGTATTCTTAGTCCAGCAAACACTTTATTTAGCAAGCTTCAAATAATTGAAAACAACAATTAACAACAACAAGTAATAGTAAACATTGTTCTTCACGTTTGTGATTTTCCGCTTCTCTGACTTTTTACATATTTTCCCGTACAAATCATCACTAGAACCGGTTCGATACTAAATATTAATCTCAAAGTCCCACAGTTGGACTTTGCTTTCGTTTTTCTGTGAGAATCCCACATCTGACGTTCGAAATTGGATTTTTAGTTTGAGTTTGTGTTACCCGTTTGACGAAAAGTATTATGTTTATAACATAACAATATATAAAGCATTATTGTAATAATTTATAAATATAGTACACGTTTTGTATGTTTTAATAAAATTTTATATCGCAGAAGATTTTGGAGACATATATTCATTACAAATTATACATTTATAATTCAAGCAGAGGCTTTTTTAACTACCTAACATTGCACCGTAAAATTAAAATGCTCTTCAATTTCGCAGATAGCACACCGGTAAGGGTTGTTCTGAGATAATTGTCCTGAATAGGGTGCGAACAATAATATTTATACAAAATTTACTTTTTCGCAGTAAACAACGCTTTCTAAAGCTTGATATTATAAAAATGTAAACTAAAACCACAACCATAAAAGTAGTAAAATAGGAATCAGCTGCTAAATTAATTAATTACGCATAACCGGAAAAATAAACTGCGGCTGAGAAGATTGAAAATTTTATAAAATAAATTGTTATTCAGGGCCTTCTTACAATTTAGCAGCTTAAAATGTTATGCAAATTTGTATTCGCACGTTGTAGAGTCTAATAAATGATCAAGTGAATTTGAGACAAAGAATAAGAAAACACAAACTCGTGTCTTAGCTTGATTCGTGTAATTTTAGAATAAAAATCCATTAGAATTAAAAGTGTCACTAGTGTGAAATTAAGTTGTAATCTTTGAAAGACTTTGGAAAGCTAGAATAGTTATGATAACCATCAAAAAGATGCTAAATGACATATAAAAGTGTTTCAATTATATATAACGTTAAGACAATCTTTTCTATTTCCATAATCCCGTTCATCTCAACTTCTCTCGATCATGCCTTATATAATTTGTCATGATGTTATTGAAATAATCACAGAATCAATAAAAAAATTCTACACATACCAAAAGATAAACAGCCAAAAATCCAGCTGCGATTGCTAAACTGCAACAGAAGCAGGATTCTACTAATGCCATTTTTCTCAAGCTGAACCACTACATTTTAGCAAAAATTTTTGTCCAAACGCACTTTTCTCGAAGACAAACAAACACTAACAACCTCTCGGTTTTGAATTCATCCTTCACCCATTATTTTACAAGCGCATTCTTTGTAAATCAAAGAATGGCTAAAATTAACACTTCAGCAAACAACACACACCTCACATGTTCTTCCAGAAATTTAAATTTTAAACAAACACATCGAAGGTGACGCAAAATCAATTTGCGAAGCACGTGCGCGCACTATTTTGCGTGCAAGGTAAAAAGCATCTTGCGCGCCTTTTCTCGTTTCTTTGATTTCGTGAAGAAACCCAGCATGGGTGGTATGGATAGCGTAGTTGTCTGTTTGCGACTGATTGTTTAAACTTATTGCTCGTGTGCTCTTGCGTACGAAAAATACTTTCTCCTCGATACCTACTGTCAACCTTCCTCAACTTCTTGGGAAAACGTGGTAATTGTATTTTAAAAAAAGCGCCAAGTGTGGCTACACAATTCCAAGCAGTTGTGTTAGTTGGGTTGGCTATCTGTCTCTAAATAATTGCGTTTTTAAATGATTACCTATTTTGAACATACTTATCATATCGAATATATAAAATAAATACGCTAGTATTTAAATGACTAGGTATATGACATCCATTTAAAAATATGTGAAATTAATTATTTATGTGTGAAACACTATTCGGATTATGTGAAATAAATTACTGATATCTGCAATTAATTTATTATCAGAAAATCAACACAACTGTCGCTATATACAGAGTATATCAAAATTGACGCCTGTGATTTTGCCATTTGATTCGGGGGCTAAAAAGCAAATCTAAAATTAAGAGTAGAAATTTTGCGTATTATCCTTCATTATGGTGTTATTGATAAAAAAAAGTAAACAATAAGTTTTATCGCATGGTCAATCAGGTGGCTATGGAGATGGTAAATATTTCTAAATAAATAAATATTGATGATAAGTATTATTATTTTTATTTCCTTCTGCTTTTGGTGTTTAAAATGGAACGATACTGTGTAATCCAGATTACATCGATTTGTTGAAAGTATTAAGTGCATTTAATGACAATGCCTGCAGTGGTGCGTCTAGTCTAGGACATACGCGGACTGTATGCGCGACATTTATTTTTATTGAATGCACCCTGTTTGCGGTACGTCCGAAAAAGGGGAATAATATTTGGTTTCTCAAACATTCCGAAAATATCGTTTAAAGTATCGATTTGGGAAATTTCGTTGTATGACGTAATATTAATATTAAAAAATCTGCCAAAAGCAAGCGGTTTCGAGAGAAGCAACTGTAAATACTATACCCAGAGACTGACTTACATCCCCCTGAAAGGCCAATTTTACATCGAAGAAGGTACATTTTTAAAACCTTTGTTAGTCGCGCTTCAGCTGTTGCATTTACTTTACCGAGGGGGAGGACCCCTGAGACCACGCCGTTCATTGTGTGTCTTGTGAAATTAGTTTATGTTTCATATGTTTTATTCGAAGATTTTTTAGCAATATAAGAAAATAATATTGCGTGTACAAGGCCTTTTTGCAGTATCTATTTTTTCAGGTATTATTAACTTAGATTTAATTGTTTTGGGGTTCACCTGTGCGTGATCCCTTGTTTAATATTAAGATTGTTCGTTTCAAACTGTGTTTGTTCTTTTTTGCAACAATGTTTATCTTTATTCGTTACCAAATTTTAATCATTTAACCATTTTGCATGTATTTTGTCCGCTTCTTTAATTATATAAATGGCTTGTTAAACTGAACTCTTATGTTATTTTGATCTTCGTCAAAAGTAATGTGCAGATTCCTGTAAGGATAGCTTAGAGTGATTGTTGCGTCCCTTTGTATACGGGGCTAGTAATTCACACTCTTTTTATTAGGAATAAATTGCGTGAAAAGGTAAGTTTCATCACGCACAACCTTCGGATTGGCCGTTCAAAGTAACGTGGAGCTTGAGCAGTGTCGGTTTTAGTGATATTCCCTTTGGCGCCCTCACTTCTTACGACTTTATCCCGAATTTTTATCCTCCTCTGAGCTACGCTAGGGCATGCCGTCGTTTATGTGTCACAATTCCGTTTTAGCCCGTGGCAGGTTTCTAAATCGTCGGCAAAAAAAGATTGAAATCTGCATCCATGTAGGCCTCAAAATTTTCAAGTTTTGGATGGTAGGGATAAAGATCTTAACAAAGACTGTGATCAATAAATATTTGGGCTAGGTTACTAAATAATAATGTAATTGGTTCACACATTCTACCTAACCGATTTATTTCAACCTTGTATCTTCAATTTTTAAATGAAAATTTATTATTTAGCTTGTATTCACGCTGCTGTGGCGGCAATAAAGGCAAATATGCTACAGAGGGTTTGTGCTTCAATGATAAATCGTGCTAATGTTTGCCTGGAGGCAACCTATTTCAACTCATTTTGTGACAACAGATGTGGACAATATCTTTTCTACTAATATTATTTGTACTTATAGAAGTTTACATTGAATGTAAAATTTTTTTTTATCAATAACTCGATAATAAGGGAGTCAGAAAACTTCCCGCCCATAGCCTTCAATTTATTTCAATGCTATCAAATCTCAGAAGTACTAGCGCCAGTTTTAAGACACTCTGTATATTTTTTAACATACTGTTTTTTACAGATTATTTTTCGATATAATCAAGTTAATAAGCACTTGTATGCGTATTTATATTGTTCTATTTCTTGGACTGTAAGAGTAATATGAAAAGCACGGTTTGTATTCAATTACTTGGAATTTTCGTAACTGTAGTGTATGGTAGTATAAAATACAGGAAGATTTTTTACCCAAGGCATTTTATGTACTTAAGCATTAAAATATAAATAGTTATTTATGTACCAAGGATAGTGTCATTTTTGGATCGAGAATGTAAGCTTTCAAGACCCAAAAATACACGACACTACCCGAAGGTGCATTTGAAATGTTTCATCATACATACATGTGCATAATTAAATTTAAAACCTCATTCTTTTTTTTTGACTTGTCAAAATATTTATAATAATTTTTCTGGTTAAATCAAGTACTATTTTGCAACTTTGCTTGCTACAATGTAACAAAAGATATCTATGACTGTGTAAAAAATTACAACGAAATTAGCTCAATAAGGGTGTAAGGGTTTGTGTTTATATGTTAAAAAGTGGATAATTTAATTTGTGAAGAAATAAAGGAAGCCGTCTGTTCTAACTTGCCTGTGATATCCCACGGTAAATTATACGTTTTTTAAAGAATGGTGCCATGAAAAGAATACAGATAGTATTACAGAAAAAGTGTTGCTTGCCTATTTCTCGGAAAGATCCCGAAAATTGAAATCTCCAGTACGTTATGGAGTGAGTATTCCATGCTAAAAGGCACATATTTATCAACGATAATCAAGATGTCTGCAAATATTCGAAACTAAAATCTTTCTTGAAAGGAAAAAACGATGGTTGTAAACCCAAAAAGATTTTCTATATTTACATTGAAGCTCCTAACGATATATACAGGGAATTTTTCTTTTTAGTATATTAGCAGGATAATGGATAGTGGATAGACGAGGAATTATAATAAATACCGAAAATTTTGTGATATGACTTCTCCATTTATTGTGAAAGTCGCTTCATCACTAAAAACTATCTTATTCAAAATGTATTCATGTTCATTCAGCAGATTAAAGAATGTTTCACAAAAGATTGTTCTTTTTTCTTTGTCTTCGTCGAATAGTTGTTGGTGATTACAAAATTTGTACGATTTATATTTAAATTCTTTTAGTGTTATAAATACCGAGGATTTAGAAACATTAAAATATGAACCTATTTCTCGTAGTGATACTACTACAACTGGGGTTTTCTTCAACGTAGCATAAAATATTTAATTTCATTTCTTCGGTTAAAACGTGATTACTTTTAGTTCTTATCTTATGGCAATTTATTACGAATCCTTCTGATTTAAATTTTCTACCAATTGTTTGTATGGTTCGAATACAAGGAATAGGTCTTTCTGGATGTTTAAGTGAATATAAGTCTCTCACAGTTTCCACTTTTTCGTCTTTACTGTACATTGTTGTAGAAAAAACCAAAGAAGACACTAAATAAAGATTAATTTTATTTTTTAGCATTGAATTAATTTGATTGTTTCGGTCACAGCATGCTTTAGTTGTCTGTATAGTTGGTTGCCTACATAATAGGCGTAATTGATGCGTTCTTTTTAAAAGTATACATAGGCAATGTATACTAAAAAGAAAAATTCCCTGTATTTATGAATGAAGGTAAATTGAGCAATGATAATTTCAATTTGTTCTTGTTCGCCGCCGGTTTTTTGCAGATCGTTATAATGGGGATTTCTGGCTTTTTTAGGAAAGATGAATTCTGTAAAATGTCAATAGAGGACCTTAAAGATAAAAATGCTGTAATAATAGAAAGAATACCAGATTCGAAAAATTGAATGCGACATTTGTTTACGATTATTAACAGAGAAGACAGGCATGTCATTGAAATCCCAGCCAGGAAATTGTGTAAATCAACCAGTAGGCACCAATACTTTTGCAAAATTTTCTGCTAAAATCGTGGAATTCCACAAACTTGAAAATCCTACAGCTTACACTGGTCATTCATTTAGAAGGACTTCGGCAACTTTTCTGGCTGATACTGGTAATGGAAATCCACAGTAGAAGAAAGTTATGTTGGGGATTCATTCAAAAATAAATTAGGAATTGCAGACAGAATTTTATATAATAACAGCAGTATTTCCGAGGAGCTTTCTCCCAGTTCATTTACAAGATCTACGATACAGCAGCACCTCCAGGGTGAGGAGCACGATATGAAAGTTAATAGCGATATAGGCGTTATTAGTCTATGCGAAGAAAATCAAGATTCTTTGCACATTAAAATGTTGAGATAAAGGAAAATATAAGTTCAGTTTCAAAAGAAGAATATAATTCTATTGTTCAAGTTAGTAACTGTTTTAATTGTTCCTTTACATTTAATATAACTAAGTAAATATAGTATATTATACCTAATAATATGCGAGTGTAAAGTTTTGATATGTCAGAAATAAAGTTAATATTCTTAGAGATTTACTATTGGAATTTGCTTTTTTTTTACGCTTGGGTTAAATTGAAATATTAAGTTAAGTCTGGCCTGGCAATGAGCACTACAATCTAAAGTGTCACTTACTGTTAAGAAAACAATGACGTATTGACCTACTTACTAATTAGGTATGAAGAAGGTATTATTCCGGCATTTGTAATATTGTGATATATGTTGTTTAACACATTTTTGTAGAAAAAATCAGAAGAATACAAAATTAGGAAACTGATAGTATTCCAATTACAAGAAATTAAAATCCATATAATTCAATATTATAAAATATTCCAATAAACAGAATGCATATAAATTTAAATTTAAAACCTTAATAAGTTCCATTATGAATAGGGCGTCTGGAGTGGATCTCCTTCCTGTAAAACCAAATTCATAACCGCCTAGTATCTTCTTTGAGTACTTAGTCAATCTCCTTCGAATTGAGGTAGATAATATTTTGTCGCATTGCACAAACTAGCT
>JABXWE010035999.1:0-17099 GCA_014611495.1 Limonius californicus
AGTAGAAGTGTTTACACTTCCCGTGGTTCGGAGCCCACGTTAAGCTGTAGGTCCTCTATGTCTGTGGCACTCTAAACGCGCAACACAGGCATAGGAGAGAAGATCGCTACGTCTCGTAAGAGACAAAGCACCCTAAGAAGAAGAATTAAACTTTTATAGTTCTCTCTATGCGCGTTTAAAAAGTATGATCCTGAAATTAATGTCACTAATAATAGCTGAGAAATAGTCATTTACAGTGCGAATTGTAATTATGGTATAAACTGATTGGATAATCTTACATGATTATTCAATTTAAAAGTCTTCTGGTTTTAGAACATTATGTAGGAAGAAAATTGTATCCATTTGAAATGCATTACTCTCTGTAAAGTTGTTACTACAAATAGTTTCTTGTGGATATTAGGAAAACAATGCTGCTGGCGACGGAGCATAAGGAAACCTTATCCTTTGAAGCTACTATTCTAAAGACACCCAGGTTCAATTCCCGAATATTAGATTGAGAGTCAGGTATTACCTCTTAAGATAGACAGTAAAATCTCCAGAAATGTCTTAAATTTTAATTATAATAGCTATAGAAAATTTGTTGCCCAGCTTGGTATCGAACCCAAGTACCTTTGGTAGCGTAGTTTCAAAACCAAGGGCTCTGACCACAATGTTACCTCGGCCTCTTTTTATAATCTTTTTATTAGAAACCGTTTTCAATTCTTCGAAACACAAAAAATAGGAAAATACTTTCGCATATTATATAAGGGGCTCGTTTGAATGAGTTACTAACATATTTTCCAGGTTTATTCGGATTTGTTGCACTGCGTAATTATTGCTCTCACCTTCTGCTCCATATCTGGTATGCCACTGGTTTCTTTTTCCAGAATTGGTTTCCGTTTGACGTGGCACTGGTTGTGTTACGGTTCACAAAAATTTTTATGATTAAATTTTGTTATACTTCAGACATATTTCTTGTCGCATTTTCTTACATCATGACATAACAAACACGTTTTTTTAAATTTAGACCCAACAAAAATAGATTATCGCACTCGAACTGAGCTCGTTATCACGAGGAAACGTCAGAGTTTAAGAGTAAAATTTATTCTCCCTATCGGAACCAATTACGTTCTTAAAATAATCAAGAGTAACAACCTGCAATGGGCATAATATCTGGGTTATATTAAAAATAGATAAGCGCATATTCACAACAATCGTTTAAAATTGCAGTGGGCTATTGTTAGCTCGCGCTGGTTTATTTTACTCGGGTAAGCAGAGACCTCAAATTAATTTACAACCTACACCATGTAAACAGTGACAATACAACTATAATTCAATCAATTAAAATTGTTATGCTTTACTATACTGGTTAAGTGGTGTTAAGTTCATATGTCAACAGTCTAATTTTTCATTTGTTAGCCTGTTGGAGGGCAACCAGAAGTAGATTTTTTCAATTCGTTAGTTTTTGGTATATAAACATACACAGGGCAGTTCAAAAATCCTTATGCTGTTATTTTTTGGAATAACATTCAATTCAGAAATTTTCAAATTCAGTTAGAAGGGTGTACTTGGGCGGATCAACCTCAAATGTACAAGAAGTTGATTTTAAAAAGTCTTTCTGTTCTCTAAACGTACACAAGTTTGGTCAAAAATAAATATCTTCCACCACAATAACTTTGTTGGTAAACCATTTAGTATAGAACATTCAAGTATAAGCTAGAAAGGGTAGTTAAGTAGACCAACATAAATATCCATTTAGTAGATTGTAAAAATTGGTTCGTTTTTGGTATATAAATATACACAGGGCAGTTCAAAAATCCTTATGCTGTTATTTTTTGGAATAACATTTAATTCAGAAATTTCCAAATTCAGTTAGAAGGGTGTACTTGGGCGGACCAACCTCAAATGTACAAGAAGTTGATTTTAAAAAGTCTTTCTATTCTCTAAACGCACACAAGTTTGGTCAAAAATAAATATCTTCCACCACAATAACTTTGTTGATATAACATTTAGTATAGAACATTCAAGTATAAGCTAGAAAGGGTAGTTAAGTAGACCAACATAAATATCCATTTAGTAGATTGTAAAAATTGGTTCGTTTTTGGTATATAAATATACACAGGGCAATTCAAAAATCCTTATGTTGTTATTTTTTGGAATAAAATTCAATTCAGAAATTTTCAAATTCAGTTAGAAGGGTGTACTTGGGCGGACCAACCTCAAATGTACAAGAAGTTGATTTTAAAAAGTCTTTCTGTTCTCTAAACGTACACAAGTTTGGTCAAAATAAATATCTTCCACCACAATAACTTTGTTGGTAAACCATTTAGTATAGAACATTCAAGTATAAGCTAGAAAGGGTAGTTAAGTAGACCAACATAAATATCCATTTAGTAGATTGTAAAAATTGGTTCGTTTTTGGTATCTAAATAGACACAGGGCAGTTCAAAAATCCTTATGCTGTTATTTTTTGGAATAACATTCAATTCAGAAATTTTCAAATTCATTTAGAAGGGTATACTTGGGCGGACCAACCTCAAATGTACAAGAAGTTGATTTTAAAAAGTCTTTCTGTTCTCTAAACGTACACAAGTTTGGTCAAAATAAATATCTTCCACCCCAATAACTTTGTTGGTAAACCATTTAGTATAGAACATTCAAGTATAAGCTAGAAAGGGTAGTTAAGTAAACCAACATAAATATCCATTTAGTAGATTGTAAAAATTGGTCCGTTTTTGGTATCTAAATATACACAGGGCAGTTCAAAAATCCTTATGCTGTTATTTTTTGGAATAACATTCAATTCAGAAATTTTCAAATTCAGTTAGAAGGGTATACTTGGGCGGACCAACCTCAAATGTACAAGAAGTTGATTTTAAAAAGTCTTTCTGTTCTCTAAACGTACACAAGTTTGGTCAAAATAAATATCTTCCACCACAATAACTTTGTTGGTAAACCATTTAGTATAGAACATTCAAGTATAAGCTAGAAAGGGTAGTTAAGTAGACCAACATAAATATCCATTTAGTAGATAGTAAAAATTGGTTCGTTTTTGGTATCTAAATATACACAGGGCAGTTCAAAAATCCTTATGCTGTTATTTTGTGGAATAACATTCAATTCAGAAATTTCCAAATTCAGTTAGAAGGGTGTACTTGGGCGGACCAACCTCAAATGTACAAGAAGTTGATTTTAAAAAGTCTTTCTGTTCTCTAAACGTACACAAGTTTGGTCAAAATAAATATCTTCCACCACAATAACTTTGTTGGTAAACCATTTAGTATAGAACATTCAAGTATAAGCTAGAAAGGGTAGTTAAGTAGACCAACATAAATATCCATTTAGTAGATTGTAAAAATTGGTTCGTTTTTGGTATCTAAATATACACAGGGCAGTTCAAAAATCCTTATGCTGTTATTTTTTGGAATAACGTTCAATTCAGAAATTTTCAAATTCATTTAGAAGGGTATACTTGGGCGGACCAACCTCAAAGGTACAAGAAATTGATTTTAAAATTGTCTTTCTATTCTCTAAACATATGCTAGTTTCGTCAAAAATAAATACCTTCCACCACCGGACCAATCCAATCCCAATCCAATAACTTTGTTGGTAAAACATTTAGTACAGAAAATTCAAGTAGAAGCTAGAAAGGGTAGTTAAGTAAACCAACACAAATATCCATTTAATAGAATTTACAAGCTTGTTTGTTTTTGGTATCTAAATATATACAGGGTTGTCCAGAAATGCCTATGCTGTTGAATTTAAAATGATATACGACACAATACATTTGTTGGAATACCATTCAGTTCATAAAATTTAAAATTCAATTAGAGAGATGTAGTTGAGCAGACCAACCTCATATGTACAAGAAATTTATTTTAATAATTTCTACTCTCTAGGTACTGCCTAAATATATACGAGATGAGGCACAAATAAATACGTTTTTAAAGTAGCAATTATTTTCATCAAAATATCTTTGTTAAAAAAACATTCAGTATAGAATATGTACGTATGAACTAGAAAGGGGTAGTTAAAGGACCAACACAAATATCTATTTAGTAGATTTTACAATTTTGTTAGTTTTTAGTATCTAAATACACACAGGGGTGTTCAAAAATACCTACGCTGTTGAATTTAAAATTATATCCGAAACATTTGTTGGAATAACATTGAATTCAGAAATTTTTAATTCAGAATTTAGAAGGGTGTACTTGGGCGGACCAATCTCAAATGTATAAGAAGTTGATTTTAAAAATGTCTTTCTATTCTCTAAACATATGCAAGTCTCGTCAAAAATAAATACCTTCCACCACAATAACTTTGTTGGTAAAACATTTAGTATAGAAAATTCAAGTATAAACTAGAACGGGTAGTTAAGTAGACTAGCACAAATATCAATTTAGTAGATTTTAAAAATTCGTTCGTTTTTGGTATGTAAATATACACAGGGCTGTTCAACAATACTTATGCTGTTGAATTTAATATTATATCGGAAATATTTGTTGGAATAACGATCAATTCAGAAATTTTCAAATTCAGTTAGAAGGGTATACTTGGGCGAACCACCCCCAAATGTACAAGAAGATGATTTTAAAAATTTCTTTCCGTTCTCTAAGCATACACAAGTTTGGTAAAAAATAAATACCTTCGACCACAATAACGTTGTTAGTAAAACATTTAGTATAGAAAATTGTAGTATAAGCTTTTTAAGAATTCATTGGTTTTTGGTATCTAAACATATACCGAGCTGTTCAAAAATACATGGACTGTTAAATTTACAATTGTGTTCGACACAATACGCTTTTTTTGGCATAACATTTAGTTCAGAACATTTCATATTCCGTTACAATAGAGGAGGTAGTCGGACCAACCCCCATGTAAAAGAAATCTACTTTAATAATTTCTACTTTCTATAATCTAGATATATACAAGTTTGGTCAAAAATAAGAACGTTTGTAAAGTTGCAAATATTTTCACCAAAATATCTTTGTTGAAAAAACATTCAGTATAGAAAATTTAAATGTAAGCTGGAAAGTGCCCCCCCCCCGGGCAACATCAAATATCCATTTAATAGAATTTACAAGCTTGTTAGTTTTTGGTATCTAAATATATACAGGGTTGTCCAGAAATGCCTACGCTGTTGAATTTAAAATGATATACGACACAATACATTTGTTGTAAAATTCAATTAGAGAGATGCAGTTGCGCAGACCAACCTCATATGTACAAGAAATTTATTTTAATAATTTCTACTCTCTACTGTTTAAATATATACTAGATTAAGAACAAGTAAATACGTTTTTAAAGTAGCAATTATTTTCACCAAAATATCTTGGTTAAAAAAACATTCAGTATAGAAAATGCACGTATAGACTAGAAAGGGGTAGTTAAAGGACCAACACATATATCTATTTAGTAGATGTTATAATTTTGTTAGTTTTTGGTATCTAAATATACACAGGGGTGTTCAAAACTACCTAGCTGTTGAATTTAAAATTATATCCGAAACATTTGTTGGAATAACATTCAAATCAGACATTTTCAAATTCAGTTAGAAGGGTGTACTTCGGCGGACCAACCTCAAATGTATAAGAAATTGATTTTAAATATGTCTTTCTATTCTCTAAACATATGCAAGTTTCATCAAAAATGAATACCTTCCATCACAATAACTTTGTTGGTAAAACATTTAGTATAGAAAATTCAAGTATAAGCTAGAAAGAGTAGTTAAGCAGACCAACACAAATATCCATTTAGTAGATTTTCAAATTGGTTCGTTTTTGGTATCTAAATATACTCAGGGCTGTTCAAGAATACCTACGCTGTTGAATTTAAAATTATATCCGAAACATTTGTTGGAATAACATTCAAATCAGACATTGGGCGGACCAACCTCAAATGTATAAGAAATTGATTTTAAATATGTCTTTCTATTCTCTAAACATATGCAAGTTTCGTCAAAAATAAATTACCTTCCACCACAATAACTTTGTTGGTAAAACATTTAGTACAGAAAATTCAAGTAGAAGCTAGTTAAGTAAACCAACATAAATATCCATTTAGTAGATTTTAAACGTTTATTAGTTTTTGGTATCTAAATGTATACAGGGTTGTCCAGAAATACTTACGCTATTGACTTTAAAATGATATACGACACAATACATTTACTGGCATACCATTCAGTTCAGAAAATTTAAAATTCAATTAGAGAGATGTAGTTGAGCGGATCAACCTCATATGTACAAGAAATCTATTTTAATAATTTCTACTCTCTATCGTTTAGATACATACAAGTTTGGTTAAAATAAAATACGTTTTTAAAGTAGCAATTATTTTCACCAAAATATCTTCGTTGAAAAACCATTAAGTATAGAAAATTTAAATATAAGCTAGAAAGGGGTAGTTGAGAGGACCAACCTCAAATATCGATTTAGGAGAATTTACAATCTTGTTAGTTTTTGGTATCTAAATATATACAGAGCTGTTCAAAAATACCTATATTGTTGAATTTACAATTATATTCGACACAATACATGTGTAGGCATAACATTCAATTCATTCAAAAATTTCAAATTTAATGAAGAAGAAGTACTTAGGCGAACCAATCTCAACCCTAAAAAGTTACAGTTAATTTTAAAAATTTCCACATTATATTCTCTAGATATATACATATATACAAGTTTGGTGAAAACTGGACTTGGACCAAAATAAAAAAAACATTCAATAGATTTTAAAAATGTGTTAGTTTTTAGTATCTAACTATACACAGGGCCGTTCAAAAATACGTATGCTGTTGCATTTACAATTATATTGGACATAACATTCAGTTCAAAAAAATTCTAATTTTAGTTTGGTTAGTAATTGGGTGGATCAACCTCGTGTGTATAAGAAGACGATTTAAGAAGTTTCACTTTCTGTTGTCTAGACATATACAAATTTGGTCAAAAAATACGTTTTCGAAGTTGCATTTATTTTCACCACAGTAACGTTGCTGGTAAAACATTATGTATAGAATGTTTAAATATAGGCTAGAAAGCGGTAGTTGAGCGGAAACATAATATATGCATTTAGTAGATTTTAAAAATTTGTATTCGACATACATACATAGTTCTTAAACGCAAAACCATTACTTAAAATTATTTTTATTGCCACCCCAATACTACTGCTAGCAAAACATTCAGTTTAAAAAAATTTAAAATCGGGTTAGAATAGAGTTTCTCAACGGACCAACCAGTGATATTGAAAATTTTGTTACTTTCAATAAAATGGTTAATGTAATTTTTTATTTAACTTTTTTTAATACATATAAAGCACGAACAACACCATTTTAGATAATGGTTAGCTGTGACAAGCAAGACGTGTTACTTTCCTTAAGCTATAGAGTTTACAACATTTGCTCTAATTACTTAATTGTTATCAATATTTATTTCGAAATGTACCTACAGAACTACATCCAGAAGGATTGCGATCTTCTTACTGTTTGAATTACTTGACAAAATTGGATGAATCCTATAGAGTATAGACGTTGTTTCAAGATGCTTAATAAATGGTGAAGCACAGGCTGGATTAACGTATCTAGCTGTTACTATATTGGAGTTTTTACTTCATATTTAAAAAGCATTGAAAATTCAACATAAATATAAAATTATGTAGAACAGCTGGATAGAGTTACAAAAATTGGCTACCTTAAAAGGTCTAAGTATCCACTCCCTTGTAGTTTGTGCTTCATTAATAAAACAATAATAATAATTGTTCAATCTAAATAAAGAAGCCCCTAAATTGGTGGCCCGATATATTTCAAGACTGACATACTGCTTTTTCTACATTAAAAATGAAGGAACTATTGGAGAAATCTAAAAGTTGGGTTAGAAATGATCAGGTAAAACAAGGTTAAACTAAATATGTTATATATTCGTGTTTAATTATTTATACACATTTGTGATGTGATTTAATATAACCATATAATAGATATAGCATAAATTTTCTTAAATCTACCTGGCTGATGTGCTACACATTGTTAGATATGAAGCAACAACCAATGTGGTGATAGCTAGACCACCTTAAGGCAACTTGTGTGGTCTTGTGTATTACACCTCGAACGTAATTGTGTAGAATCCATTCAGGTCTGTAAAGTAATTCAAACAGTCACATTTTTCAGGTGCGAAAGACTAAAAAACTATTAAATAGTCATAGCAAATTTACTAAACTGTATGGCTTGAGCAAGATGATTCATTTTCCTGAGCCAACGCTTATCGAAAATAGTGTTGCTTATACTGTATATATATTTTATTCTAGAATTCCATAATAAAAACAAAATATAGAAGCCAAATTCATGATGCGTGGTGCGATAGAGGAATTTTGGCATAATTTTGAGTAGATTAAAGTTTCAAAATATTTGCCAATAACACCAACTGCAAGCAAACACCAGAATATAACACGCCGCCTTGAGAAACTTTGAATCTAGATTCATCCTTGAATTATTTTTTCTTCTGCTATAGTTGCCTTCTTTTTCATTTGTAGTTTATATTTAAAATGAGCATTAAATCAAGAGGCGACTTCTGCCGGCAAATAATTAACAGCGGTTGATAAGGGCGTCCAATGAATCTTGGCGTCTAAAACCATAAATTCCTGATAAGAATGCAGGCCCGGCCGTTGAAAAATTTAGACTCGTTGGCAAGCTGAGGAATAACGCCGTCCCAGCGTCTCGCCGAGCTTCATATTTATCTTACATAAGAAAAACATTTTCTAAACTTAACCGATTAGTGGGAGGGCATTACTTTAAATCGTGCTGTGATTGATCTTGGCAGTTGCGTTTAAGAAACATTTATTTGCAAATTTAAGTGAAACATGTGTTGTTTTACTACTTGAGAGGGTCGTGAAAATTCAATTTTAGTTTTCTTGTACTGTAGGAGTGTTAAGTGATTTTGTTGCATAAATATTAAGCAAGGCTGAGTCATGCTACGTTTTAGTTTTGAAGTTTTGGTTGTTTGAATTTGTTTCTTCACAATTTCTTCCGGGTATAATACGAATAAAAACATGAACCTGCTGATAATATCAGAATCTAAAAAGCTTTATTAATTTAGAAGCAGAATACATTACCGTTATCACACATAATAAACGGTATATAGTACAGGGTCTTCTCTTAGGATAACACCTTTTTATACCAATCATATGTTTTACGACAATTTTTCTGTAGTCGCCATAGATCACAATCATATCAGCATATTCATCATAAGAATACAATTTCACTATTTTAACTGAAATCTTGTACCAGATACCAGATAGATCGCAATAAATACTATCACTAGCTTATCAATTAATTCCTGATTTTTTCGTCAGAAACGAAGCAATGTTCTAAAGATCATCGACGCCATCATCAGTATCGTTATCCTCCCTGGTGTATAGTGTAGAACAACCATACTCAACCTTTTTTTCCTCGGGCCACATACCTACGTTTGCTAAGTTACGCGAGCTGCAACATTACCTCATAGTACAATAGTCTAAAAAATAAAATTCAAATCCTAAACGTATCCAACCGTTTATTTAAAACGTTTATTTAAAAATTAGTGTGATTTTTAATATTGCGGCCAATTGTTTACTTATTTAGGCAAATAGGGTTTATAATTGCTACATGCTATTCGGTGTACTGCTTTCCCTCTCTCTTTTCTTTGAAAATAACTTCCAGATTCGTATCGCTCTTAAACTCAATAGCCAGATTTTGTAAAAAGCATTTTCCTGATAATGCGTGTGTTTCGGGCAGCACATAAAAGGCTAGCGGGCCGCATGCGGCCCGCGGGCAGCGGTTGGGTATGGCTGGTGTAGAACCTTGATTACTCTTCTAGTGCGACCGTAACACGATGAGTGCCATTAATTTGAACCTCAATGGCAAATGGTGGCCGGGACCCAGTACTGACCACACGGAGAATTTGAAACATTTTCTGGAACCAGGAAGCATTTGGACTATCTAACCACTGAATTATCCCAGCCCTCTGCTGTACAAAGGTGAAAAGCTGAAAAGGTGTAAAACAAGAACTTTTACACTATTAAATAAATAGTAAATTCCAGATTATTTAAGCTAAGGAAGCCAAGATATTGCTAGATGTTATATACAAGAGCGTGCAGTTTCCTGTATGTATCATATTTTCTGTCAACATAGACCACTTGATTGATTCATTGATTGATTTATTTAAGAGCGAGATCGAGGACGCGGTTTTCCATCCATATCTAAGCACTGCAGCCATCATTGGTTTATTGTACACCCTAACTACGAATGTTGCCTATCTGAGGTAATTCCAACTCCAGTAGTGATTTTTTACACATCGCAGTGGCACGGGATCTACGGCTTTACTTACTGACAGAAGGCGCATTTTCAGATTTTTTCCCGCTAGAAACATCTCGCCGACCTCAGCCAAGTTCGATCTCGCGTCCCTTGGATCTAAAGGCAAATGTGCTAACAACTAAACTACCGAGGCCGGCACATAAACCACTTACAAATTTAATATTAAAATGTAAATGTCACTAGTTTAAAAGTTTTCTCATATCTTATTTATATAATGGGTACAAAACTTGAAAACTGAAAGGTAAAAAATATTATATGCCCAAGCTGAATCAAATGTTCACCCTTAGGTTTAAAAATTATAAAAGTCTTCTACAATCCTGCATCTCCAATATCGGTTTTCGACCCATCTGAGGGCAATTTAAAATTTGCAAAGTTGCAATTTGCGTTAAATATTTACATGTTCAGCTACAACACTCACACACAAAATATATACACGGATTTGTAATTAGATTCCTCGATTGACGCTAAAGTACTAGCAGTAGATGGAATGAAACCAAAAATAACAGTTCACAGTTTTATCAATATAAAGTGGTGAAGTAAATAATGCGCAATTGAAACTTTCTCTGCAGAACGCTAGCGCATAGGTCGTATTTCTGCCAATTGTCATGGAGCAACGAGTAAATATCAAATTTTGCTCTAAATTAGGGAAAACTCCAACAGAAACTGTGTACGGTGATAAAACCTTAAGCCATACTAGTGCCCATTAATAGTTTAAATGTGAGTACATTCAAGATCATGGTAAAATCGGGAGTCCATCGATCTTTCAAAATGCACTCAGTTTCGGTGGAAAAAGTTCGTGGATTTGTGACAAAAAATTTCCGAGTTATCCTCCGATTGATGGCATATGAATTTGACATCAGTAGAGAGACGATAATACAAATTTTACATGAAGATTTGGAAAAGAAAGAGGTCTGTGCAGAGTTCTTCTCGCACAGTTTTACGGGTGAGCAAAAGAAGAATTGCATCATGCACATATGTCGTTCAGACTTGTCTCGACAATACACATTTTCTTAACCGCATAGTCACTGGTGATGAATCATGGGAGATATACGATCCTGAGACAAAACACGAGAACATGCAGTGGATTAGAAAATCGTCACCGAAAGCCAAAAGATTTTGTTTGTAATACTCCAGAAAACCAAAACTATGCCGATTACCCTGACGAGCTGTAAATAGTGCAATCTTTGTTGAAATGATGAATATATTATTTTCTTCTTCACTTTTCTCAATAGGCTATAAGCCTGTTCTAAACTAGTTTCCTTTAGAGGCTATCCCTTCACCTTTTCCTTGATCGTCCCAAATTTCTTCTGCCTATTGCGATTAGGACTAGGATCCATTATATTCACATGATTGTTCCGTTCTTGTTTCCTTCTGTCCATCCATTCTACTGTTGGTGTTAGTTGACACGCTTCTCTTATGTCAGCATTCGGAATTCTGCCTCTTAACGTTGAGTTGTTTATTACTGCTAGAATTTTCATTTCGCTTGTTTCTATTCTCTTCTTTGTTTTCACCTTGTTCAGCCGTCTAGGATATTGTGAGTCTGATTTCTCGTTTATAAATTCGTGCTTTTATCTCCATTCGCAGATGTTTACTCCTCTATATTGTAGTATACAGACAGCCCACTATGTTATTGACCTTCACTATCTGCTCTTCTGTTTCTTGTTCTTGTTGTCTTCTTGTTGTAAATTACCGTAACTTGTTATCTTTACGCAGAGATAGTTTATGCTCATTAATTGTACTATAGCTTCATTCTCAATTGATAGTCTGCGCCTGATAGGTTCTTTTGAGATTGTCATCGACTTGGTTTTGTTTGTTGAAATGATCGTATTATATACTGTTTGGCTACCGTAAAATTAGAATAGAAGTCTTTGTAGATCATTTTCTTCTTCTGCGAACAGTACGACGTCATCTGTGTAGCATAAAATTTTACTGTTTCTCATCTCGCATCCTTGAAGATTCCTGATGCTGTTAATTACTTCATCAATCATTAAGTAGGGTCGCAACAAGCGAATCGCCCCGTTATATACTCTTTTTAATAGCGGTAGGATGGTTAAGTTCTAATTCTATTCTGAATGTCGCATGATTATCAGTATTTATATTTTTAATTACCTGTATCCAGGGTATTGGGAATTTGTCTTTAACATAAAATATTTATTACGTCATGTTCCTGAATCCTATCGAATGCCGTGTGTATGTCAATAAAGCACAGGTAGATTGGTACATTAAACCCCTAGCGGGAGAATATTGCAAAGCATTACTCAAGTACGACCACATTTCGAAAAAAGAGTACTTGTATGACGATGCATCTGCCCAATCTGGGCTGATTATGAAGCCATTTCTCATGAACCATCATGTTGTTGAGATCAGTAACCCACCCTATTTACCTGATTTGGCACCAGCAGACTTTTTCTCTCTCCTAAAGTGAAAACTGTTAGCAAAGGGAAACTATGTGAGGATGTAGAAGATATTAAGAAAAATGTTACAGCCAAACTGAAAGCAGTTTCTTCGGACATCTTTGCTGACTGTTTTCAAAAACCTTTAGAACGTTGCAAGAAGTTTATGAAAATAAATGGACATTACATAGAATAAATGTCAAATAGTTAGTTTTCTGGTTCTGTAAATTGTTTCTTCTTTTTGTACCAGGTTGGGAATTAAACTGTTAAAGAGAACACCTATTGTGTCTAAGCTGTTTAGAATATTCAACGTTTCCAGTGTGTCTACCTAATGTTTTTACTTTCTTTACTGTTGCGAACTTTATATATACTCATTTGTCACCTTTTTATGTGCTTCAGCAATTTAATATATTTAAAAAAATTCGTTTCATTTTATTTTACACTTAAAAGGTTTTAAAAAGGTCTGACGTGTTTAAGTTGTTTAAAATTGTACAAATATCAGGTACCTACAGAAAATGATAAATTACGTTTTTATTATTGTTTAACTTATTTGCAATTTTAATTGTTTCTACTGTTTAAAAATGTATATAATGCAACTAATATTTAAATGTCTAAACTATTTATAATTTGAACGCTTATATATGTATCGAATTTAAAAGTCTCAAATATTTAAGATTTCTAAATATTTCAACTTCGTAGAATTTTTAAATATTTTAATATCTCAGTTGTTTTATAAAATCACTACAGAAACATATACCTAATAGATAGGAAAAATAAATATGTTTAAAACAATACACATTACTTAATACATTTTTCTTCTTCTTAGAGTAGTTTGTCTCTTAAAAGACGTAGTGACCTCCTCTCTTATGCCTGTACTAAAGCACTACAGACATAGGGGACCTACAGCTTAATGTAGTCTCCGAACTACGGAAAGTGTCAACACTTGTACTTCCAAAATAGTTCAGTGAGATAAGTCGAAAATGAGGCATCTACCGAAAAATTCTAATCTAGCTGGGTTTTTACACTTTATTTAAGCATTATAAGTAACTTTGCGGTATTAATAGCAGGAAATATTGCTTAAATTATTAAATTTTTATCTATACCGTAGCTGATCTGTGAAAATGTTTTTAAAATCTTTTGAACGGATATGCTTAAGCATTTATTAATGTATGTTCAGTTGTTCTTTGAATGCTTTATCTCTTATTACAAGCCGCATCGGTTGAGCGTTTCAAGTGACACAGACAGAGGGTAGAGGTCTTACAAAATCTCGTGGAAGAGCGCAGAAAGAACAAAAGCCGTTCGTGCTCAGGTGACGCCCATTTTACTACTCCGCGTAAAAATATTGCCATTTGATGACAGTTGACGGCTCGCTGCATATCTCACGTGTATCAACTTATTTCTTCGTTTTCCGAGGTTTTTCCATTGGTAATTAAACAGTTTCTGTCAAAACTACAGTGCAGCGTGTTCATTACTGCATAGTAAGTGTAAAATACTGTTTTAAAAACTTATTTACAATATACCTAACCTATTTCACCATATTACAGAATCTAAACGGTAAATGTTTTTAGGTTCCACTGTAACAATCGTCCGCTATTTCAAGCGCCGCCTTTGCGCATCTCATCTTCCACGAGATTTTGTAAAACCTATACCTACAGCTTGCCATGTGCTCCGAACCACGAGAATTGTCACTTCTACTCTAAAGAAAATTTACTAAGCAGAATATCTCACTAGTGTACCATTCCGGTACTGGGAACTGAACGCTAACCTTTAACCTACGACCACCTAGACTTAATACATTACAGTGTGGTATTTATTAACTAGCCAAGACATTTTAGAAACTTAAATGTTTAAGTATTACGCATTAAACCTCTTTTTCTGTTTGTCATATCACAGTAAGGGGGAATTTTTGCAATTATACTCCTCTCCCGGAGATCTTTTTAACAATTTCTGAGATTTGTCAAAAATGGCTGTCAACCCATTGTAAAATCTAGTTTTATAAATAAAACTGGAATAATGTAAAACTAGCTTGTAGGTTTATATAAGATATATAAATGTTCTAATAACACATACTTAAACTTAGAGCATTTAAATTTGAATATAGCTTTAAGCAAACTTTCTATTTTACTCCCGTGATATTGTTAGCTACTGGAAACTGGGAAGAACGAATAATAATGAGGCACCAGGTTTTTTCCCCACATTCTTTGAAGTCTATTCGAAACCGAAATCAACGTACGAACATTAACATCGTGTTTGTTTCCTAACATTTTCCCATTTGTCGAAAGGTCTTATTTCTGGGAGTTTATGGTTTTAACTTCCGCATTTTTCCTGTACATAATTACACCATTGATCGAACTTTTTGCTCGTCTGCTTTTAGATTGAGCTACGCGCCAGAGCATCCTGTATTATGATATGTAAATTGTATGTAGGTGGATATATGAACTATTTATAAACCGTAATGTGGTGAAACCTAATCGTTTTTCGCCTCGAGAGTTTTTTGGGCGCTGGGTCTTTAACCCTGGTGTTTTCGTGGCATAACAAAGTTTTTCCTATTTTTCGCAACTAATTTTAACTGTCACGTAAATTTACTTTCGGAGTTAATCATCTATTCTTGCAAAACGCAAGGCAATTTGAAAAAGCATTTGCCAAGCGTTATTGGCAAAGTTTCCAAAAATTTTCGTTTAAAAGCTACGCGGGGTCACGCGAAATTGCACAAACAGGAAAAAATCTAAAATAGTTCGCAAATAATGGGTTGCCTCTCCGGCTGGGTAGTAGTTCAAAGTCATCGCTCAGAGCTAAACCATTTCCGACCAGCACTTTTTCTTTGATTTAGTTTGTCGGTTGTTAGTCAAAGATTATCGTATTAAGTAGAACAAGTAAACAGGGCTAATTTGTTTATTTTTCTTATGTAGGTCGGCTTCTGCTCAACAAGAGCTGCCTCGCTAATTATATCTCATTTTTCATATATGAATTCGAAGCTATTATTTTAGAGTACCTATTAAAGCTATTTTTTTTTATTTTTTCATTTATTGATTTACATTATTATAATTGATAGGTTTGAGTGAATTCTCTCTCAATTTCCGTGCTATTTTTGTTATTTGCTTCTAAGGAACAGCAAGCTACATTGGAAAATCCCCGTTAATATTTTTGACAAACTGGACTTACTGTCCAATAATTAATTTCAACTCGAAAATTATTCTTAATTAACTTAACAAAATAAACACGCTGTATGTCGTTACTGGAAATTTAACTCAGACTACAATAATCAATCAATTAATGCAAATAACATTTACGAAATCGATAAATAATTCATGAATGTATGGCTATTTTACTGACTAAAGTAACTATATACAGGATGGTCCGTAAGAATTGACTGTACAGACAAACACGGTACGAGCGCTATAAATCAAAAATTCGCGATTCTATAATTGTAATTCCAAATTCATATTTTTGAAAAAAAATTACAATAAAGTAATACGAAAGTGCTAACTCACTGAGATCTAACTTCTTTTGTACAGCATAACAGATGTAATGGTTCCAATAATCAAAATAATGTTGGGTATTTTTCAGCGAGAAGAACGTCATTGGACGGAAGTTAGTCAAAAACGAAAGATCTTAAGTTATTTTAGGTTAGGTTCAAATTAAGTTAAGGTAACACTGTATTTTTAAGAACTAGGCCCTACAGCGTGTTCAAACATTAATGGACCATTAAGTGTTAATTTTTGGAGGGAACAAGGTGTCCTAATGAAAGCAACACGAAAATAGAAGGTTATGTTACTTCATATTAGATTAAAGTTAAGTCAGTCCTTTTTAACACAAAAAACAGCCTACAGATTATTCATGTATAAATAAAGAATTATTTTTTTGTGCATTTCTGAGCGCTACAAGATCACTGGAATATCGTTTGCCAAAAATAGAATAGAAATAGCATATTACGTTAAAGTTTAACTTTTAGTTAGGTTAAGTACGGTCAAGTTGTGTTGGTATGGTTTAGGTTAAATGTAAATTATGATATGTTGAATTAAACCTATATAAATTATAATTAAGTTGGATTCTACAAGATTAAGGCGAGTTTAAAAGAGACTAACTTCAGACCAAGTCGCTAAATTATACGAGATTAAAATAAGGTTAACTTAGGTTGCCGATAAGTTGGGTTACCTTACAAAAGCCAAGTAATCTTGGTTATAATTTTAGATTACATTAGGTTGGATTAATTACATTGGGCAAACTTAAATTTAAGTTATGTCAAATTACGTTAGGCTGGCTGGTTAAGACCAATAGTAAATTAAGTTAATTGATTTAAAGTTAGGTTAGATTAGATTCAAGTAATTACAGGGTAATACCATATTACGTTAAAGTTAGATTACATTTTTGTCACGTTCAATACGGTC
>JABXWE010036000.1:0-23796 GCA_014611495.1 Limonius californicus
AAAACTCCTCTATTACCATTAGTAAATTATATAGTTACATGTTTAATGAAAACATTTTCACCGTATTTCCTAATATACAAATTGCCATGCGAATTTTTTTATCAATGTTGGTAACAAATGCAAGCGGGGAACGTTCATTCTCCAAACTTAAAATTATCAAGAATGAGGTGCGAAATCGCATGTCTCAACCCAGACTCAATTCTTTAAGTTTGATCAGTATTGAACATAAACTTACAGAAAACATCAATTTTGATGACATTATTGATGATTTTTCAAGAGCAAAATGTAGAAAACAACTTTTTTAATAAAAAAATCTTACTATCAATAAGTATATTTTTTTTATACCTACATACATAATTGTTCTGTAGTTTAGGAATCATCATTTAGAACGTTGATCCTGAAGGAGGGGCCTATTTTTCAATGTACGCCGGGGGCCTCAAAGGGCCTTAAAACGTCCCTGGCTGTTGCTACCGAGGTAAAATTTTAAAAAGTCCCTGGAAATTATATTTTGTAGGGCATAAAAAATCGATTTTTTTATTTTCGCGGAAAAAGATTCTTTGACGCAAACAAATAACAACCGTTAGAATAAAAAAAAATATTTTTCTAAAAAAGAGGGGGGAGGGGGCCGGTGCGCTTACATATATCCACGAGTGTAATATTTCTTTGCATATTCATATGCTCCATTATGTACTGAGCGATTCAGTGAAAACCCCAGCTTCCTATCTTTTTTCGTTTATTAATTAAAGGAGTTTGAAGTTTCAAACTTCCAAGCTTCGTAGAGGGCGCCACAGGAAAATTACGGAGTTCTTCAAAAAATATATCGATAGCCCCTTGCGAGGTCTATCGACATATGAAACTTAAAAAAATTCCTTGGAGCAGTTTTTGAGAAATAATTTTTTGAAAATTTCCAAAATTTTGAAAATTCGTAATTTAGGGCCCTTATAATTTTTCAAAAAACTTTTTATATCACCTCATTTTACCCTTCATATACTATTCAGAAAATAAAAATCATTTGAATCGATTCATCCGTTTTCGAGTAATTGGGCGTTAAACTCAAAAATTTCAAAAAATCATAGCGCCCTTCAGTTTAAAGCTAGCGAGTTCGGCAAAAAACTAACAGATTTGCCTTATGACCCTCTATCGTTATCCGTTATAAAAGTTTCAAAATTGTAATCACGAAAAAAGTGATACCAAAAAAACATGCGTAACTTCCGCTTCCGGTTTCGGATTTTTTTGAAAAGCTTATTTTTTCGATGAATTTTCGATACACCCCCGCATTCCAAAGCGCATCAAAATCGGAGCAATACTTTCGGCTGTAGGAGCGTCACATACGTACATACGTACGTACATACCCACCCACAGATAGACATTTTTTAAAAACCACTTTTTTGGGTTCCTAGAGACCCAAAACGGATATATCCGTTAAAATCTCGATTTCGAAAATTTTCATGATTTCAATACTTACCCTATACCTATAAGGTATGGGAAAGTAAAAAGCGACAGAATATGGGCCAGGACTGACACTAACAGAACAAACGTATTCGCCAAGTCTTTGCTTGCTTGCTTGCTTTGAAAGAGCGAGATCTAGGACGCGGTTTTCCAAGCATCTGTATGCACTTAGGCCACATTTGGCCCATTGTACACCCTAACTAAGAATTTTGCCTATCTGGGGTAATTCCAACTCCAGTAGTGATTTTTAACGTGTCACACATCGCAGTGGCACGGGACCTACGGCTTTACTTCTTATCCGACAGAAGGCGCATTTTCAGATTTTTCCCCGCTAGAAAAATCTCGCCGACCTCAGCCAGGTTCGATCGCGCGTCCCTCGGATCTAAAGGCAAATGCCCTAACCACTAGACCACCGAGGCCGGCTCACGGGATTGTTACAAAAATCACGAAATCATTCATTTTGCATCGCAGCTTTCTGGGATATTAAGCAAGCGTTCGATATAGTATGGCATTTAGGATTAGTATTCAAAATTAAGTCAGTCTTTCCAAGTCAAATTTATCTCTTACTGAAATCTTACTTGTGTGATAGAAATTGACAAGTCAGAATAAACAATGCATTTTAGAATTCTCAACACACGACTACTGGAGTATCGCAAGGAAGTGTGATGGGTCCCCTATTTTATTTAGTGTTCACTTTAGACATTCCAACTACAGCCAACACCGAGGTGGCTACTTTTGCTAACGATACAGCAGTGCTATCTGTCAGCGATGTGCCATTAGAGGCATCTGAAAATCTTCAGAATCACCTTGATCTTCTCGAGAACTGGTACAACAAGTGGAGAATTACAGTCGACAACAACAAATCCACCCAAGTCACTTTTACTAACAAACGAAGTATATGTCCACAAGTCACAATTAATAACGCAGCCATAGCAGTAAAGTCAGAAGTTAAATATCTAGGATGCACCTTAACCAGAGGCTCACCTAGACGTCACACATAAAAACCAAAAGAAAATATCTTGACCTCAAAGTTCAAGAAATGAGCTGGCTAGTTGGAAGGCTATCCTTAGAAAATAAAGTTAGCTTATATAAAGCCATTTTGAAGCCAATTTGGACGTTTGGTATCCAACTATGGAGTTGTACAAAACCGTCAAACACTAAAATACTACACCGTTTCCAGTCCAAGATGCTTCGCATGATGGCAAACGCTCCTTGGTACGTCAATAACCAGACCCTCCGTGAAGATCTGGGGATCCCATACGTATCCAGCGAAATCAGAAGATTAGCAACTGCTTACCACTCTCTTGTAGGACATGAGAACGATCTCGTAAATCAACTAGCCCAAGAACCAGTAACACCAAGAAGATTGAGGCGTCAGTGGCCACACGAACTCCAATCAGGTTTAATCCTTTTATTTGGGAGTAACATCAATGGATGGATCTCCGTCAAGTCGCTAACTTTGTCATACGATTTGCTTATTACTCATTTATGTTAATAGTTAATAAATAAATAAAAAAATAAAATAATGTATGTTAATTTATGGTTTATGACCACAACATCAAAATTATAATATATTCCATTTCTGACACAATTTATATTAAGAGTAGCCATACTTATAAATTTCATATTTTTACTTCAAAAATATATAGATTTTTGAAATCGTCATTTTAAAATACGTTTAGGAATACGAGGGTTGCCTTTTATATTTCGGGATTGAAGAACAAAAACAAATATTAATCATCAAAAATGGCTTTATTGTTTTTAAATATTCTTCATGAAGAAGCACTTTTTCCACTCCGATTGAGGTATCTCTAAAACATGCATTTTGAACGCATCAACCGCTTCTTCAGGTGTCGAAAAACGTTGACCTCGCAATTTATTTTTGATGTTCGGGAATAAAAAGGAGTCATTGGTTGCTAAATCAGGACTATACGGCGGATGACTCATCAAATCGACGTTTTGAGTGCTCAAAAAGTCACTTGTTCGAGCCGATGTGTGAGAGCTCGCATTGTCGTGGTGGAGAATGATCCGTCTTCGGCGGGTGGATTTCCTTATTTCTCCGAAGACTTGTGGCAAACAAATGGTTGTGTACCATTCAGAATTGACCGTTCTACGTTGCACCAATGGTACGGTTGAGACATGTACAGTTTCTCCGAAAAAACAGGCGACCATTTGCTTCGAAGTGCTTCGAGCACGAATGACTTTTGTTGGGTTTGGCTCGCCTTGGTCCATTCAGTGGACTGTTGTTTACTTTCGGGCTCATACGCGTAGATCCACGATTCGTCACCTGTCACGATGTCATACACATGTTTTGAAGCACCGCTATCGAATTTTTAGAGTATTTCTTGGGACCAATTGACACGAGCTTGTTTTTGAGCGATTGTATGTATGTATGTGGGATCCAACGCGAACAAATCTTTTTTACGGCCAAATAAATGTTCATGCACTATTGAATGTATGCTGGTCCCACTAATGTCCAAGGATACCTCAATCTCACGATAAGTCACATGACGATCTTGCAGTATCAGTTCACGCACCGCATCAATGTTTTTCGGAACAACAACCGATTTTGGACGACATTCACGAAATTCGTCGTTGGGCGAACTACAGCCACGATTCAATTCGGTAAACCATCGATAAAACCCTGGTCCTTGATGGTGCTTCATCGCCAAAAATCGTTGAGTTAATCCACGTAGAAAGTTGTAAAAAATAATCGCACGAAAATGTTCACTATTTAATTCCATTTTTTGGCCGGTATGAATTTTACGATAGAGACATCAGTTGCCAGATGGCAGCACTAGGGTTGCCCAATCCCGAAGTATAAAAAGCAACCCTCGTAAACTTCACAGTGTATCAATTTTCTGTAATAGTAACACACCAGTGCAAACCAAATAACAATAGATCTATTATAGCCAAAATTTTATAATCCCTATTTTTTACACACACTTTGGGACTTTCTCAGAAAAGTGTCATGAGTCCAAATATGCAACCAACACAACAAATAACTACAGTAAAGCCTATGGCCTTCAACACATAAATGTACAAAGTGATTTTTTAAAAAGTCAATTGCAGTAGCCTAGGGATTGTCCCGTCTATATTAAGCTTTAGAATCTGACAATATGAAAATTGTAACAGCATAGCATAATGCATAATGAAAGCCTCAGAACACATCATTGGGACACTCTAATCTTAGTCGTCCTTTTCCACATTTTACTTTATAAAAACATCTTATAACGAGTAAGTACGATACACAATACAAGCAAGTGCTAATCTGTACATTTGAATTACAGCTTAAAATTACATATAAGCTGGTAACTGATGGAAATTATATACAAAAAACACGGTGCTTTTGCAAAATAATACCAATGTTAGCTTTTCGCTAATAACATGTAGGGGAAGCACCATTTTTTTAAATCATGAATTAATTGGTTTTATAAAGGTATATTTTTGTCCAGTTTCACCAGGGCTGTGCGCCTTAGGCCCTTACCAATCTCAGATTAAGCTTGCAACGTAAGACACAGTGTTCAAATTGAAAGGGGAACAAATTACACAAAACACACTGTTAGTGCAAATAAAATTTGCTATTTATTAGTCACCTATATCAAGGCGTTTGGAAGATTTCTAGTGCATGGATAATTCAAACTGTAAGTAGTAACTGTGGTTGTGACTTGCAGGTATGTGTTGCTATATGCTAGGCCGTCTACAAATATAAGGAGCCACATAAAAATGATTTCTAAAAAATTATATTTTGTGAGATTCTTCGTGTTCTTAACGAACACAACTAACTTATCAAGTGATTAAGATACAAAAAGCAGTTATAACTGCATCAATCTATTAAAACATATACATACCTACTAGTATTCTTTTTATACTCCTATTTATCTTTACAGAACCTTGACATTTAACCTTGAGATGGTAAATCCCAGCAAAATAAAACAAATTGGCGCCGAAGCAAGTTTAGCATGGTAAAAATGTATTTGTGAAGTGCTGTGGCAGGCATACAAAACCCACAACACATATTAAATGAATTTTAAAATGCAAATATACTTGACAATTAGCACAACTATTTTGTTTACTGTTATAAGTAAAACTTATTCCTCGGAATGCAATTGTACAGTAAATCAAGAACAGGCAAAATGTACCAACCAACAGCAAAATGCGCAGGTAGGTAACCAAATATTTGAATAAGTACTTTATTAAATGTGGTCTTTAATGTATTAGTAGACACTAATAAGTATTGTCATAAAACATATTTTTTTAAAGTCATGATTTAATTTTATATTTGCAGCTTGATGAAACCTAGCATAGGGCAGACCTACACTTTATTCTTTATCTCACTGAATATAATTTATTTATTTTTTATTTCTGGCAAAAACATATAAGACGCCGAATGGGCCAAAATTAATTTTTCTCCTATACAGGGTGTTTCCAAATAAGTGCGAAAGTTTTTAGGGGGTGATTCCTTGTCGAAAATTAAAGGGGGTCTTTCATGTAGGTAAACAAAAGCTCTTAGGCCTGTCCTTGAAAAGTTCCACGCTTCCAAAAATGAGAAAAAACATTAGTTTTTTTTGCTTTTGTAAAATTGTTGAAGAGTTAAAGAAATGGCATTTTGTGGGCGTGTTCTACCAATAAAAACGCTACCTATGAATTTTTTTTTAAATTTTGTTGTGATCTTTTAAAGGGGTGAAACATGCAACCCCTATTCCATTTTTTACCAGAACTTTTTAACAAAATAAAATTTCTTGTTTTAGAAATATCTGTTGAAAAGAATGATTAAGTGCTAAATTTTTTTAACTCTTGTGTTGTTTCCGTAAAAGCAATAGTTTCTTAATAAAAAAATAAATTACAACATCGTGCATGAACGAATCTTCTGCAAATGGAATCGAAAACATCTAGTAGGTGACTGTCAAGTTGCTTTGATTTTTATGTGGTAGCTGAAAGTTCAATTGTACCTTTTAAATCTTCGATATGAATAATTCACTAACGGTGAAATGGCCGATATGCATTTTATGTATGGTCATGCCAATGGAAATTCTTTGAAAGCTAGACGGCTCTATGCAGAGATGTATCCTCAGCGCGTGATACCTCATCACACAATTTTTGCACGTCTTCACCAACGTCTCTGTGAAAGAGGGACTTTTCAAAAACGAAAAACTGATTGTGGTCGTCCACGAGTAATAAGAACGGTGGCACTGGAAGAAGAGGTTCTTAATATGATTGAAGATCGTCCGGAATTAAGTACAAGGCAAATTGCTGAAACACTAAATGTTTGCAATAAACTAATCTGGAAAATTTTAAAGGATCACCAATTGTATTCTTACCATTTTCAACGAGTCCAGGCACTTTTGCCGCGAGATTTTCCCCATCGAGTACCCTTTTGTCAATGGAGTCTTCAAATGATTACCCAAAATGCTCAATTTTTAGAAAACGTATTTTTCACTGACGAATCCAACTTTTCAAGGGAAGGGATTACAAATTTTCATAACAACCATCTATGGGCCGAAGATAACCCACATGCAATTCAAGAAGGTCGGTACCAATATGAATTTTCACTTAACGTGTGGTTCGGAATTATTGGCGAAAATGTTATTGGACGGTATTTTCTGCCGTTGAGGCTAAATGGTGCATCCTAACAAATTTTCTCCAGGAACAGCTTCCCATTTTACTTGAAAATGTTCCACTAGCTATTCGACTACGAATGTGGTTTATGCACGATGGTGCGCCTGTCCATTTTAGCATAACTGCTCGTCAGTACTTGGACGACGTGTATCCAAATCGTTGGATAGGCCGAGCAGGACCTCAACCTTGGCCTCTCAGATCTCCAGACTTAAACCCCTTGGACTTTTGCATCTGGGGTCACCTTAAGTCCTTGGTTTATACGACCCCCGTTGAATGTGTAAATGATTTAAGGAATCCCATCGTTGCAGGCTGCGAGACAATCCAAAACACACCCGGAATATTTCAACGTTTGCGCCAATGTATGAGACGAAGACTTGATTCCTGTCTAATGGTTGGAGGTGGTCATTTCGAGCAGTATAACTCTGTCCCGTTTGATCTTGTTGTCTTTTTCTTTGTTGTAATACACATAATTTTGTTTTGTTTGTATTTTTAATTTGATATTCTATTAAAACAAAACATGGTACTGGTACATGCCTACATTAAAAGTTAAAACAAGCGGAATAATTTTAAAATACTACGATTGAGGTCATAATTTGTGTAAACAAAACGTAACAGCCACCTACTAGATTTTTTCGATTCCATTTGCAGAAGATCCGTTCATGCGCGATGTTGTATTTTATTTTTTTATTAAGAAACTATTGCTTTTACGGAAACAACACAAGAGTTAAAAAAGTTTAGCACTAAATCATTCTTTTCAACAGATAATTTTAAATCAAGAAATTTAATTTTGTTAAAAAGTTCTGGTAAAAAATGGAATAGAGGTTGCATGTTTCACCGCTTTAAAAGATCACAACAAAATTTTTAAAAAATCCATAGGTAGCGTTTTTATTGGTAGAACACGCCCACAAAATGCCATTTCTTTAACTCTTCAACAATTTCACAAAAGCAAAAAAAACTAATTTTTTTTTCATTTTTGGAAGCGTGTAACTTTTCAAGGACAGGCCTAAGAGCTTTTGTTTACATAAAAGACCCTCTTTAATTTTCGACAAGGAATCACCCCCTAAAAACTTTCGCACTTATTTGGAAACACGTATATAAAACATATTTTATTTTTTCTAATACAAATATTATTTCACTCTAAAAATAAACTTTTTCGCTTTAAATCAACTTTTTATATCTAAGAGAAAATGTAGTAAGGCTGCGCATTGTTATATGTGTAAAGGAGGCAATACCGTTGCACTTGTCTATGTCTGATAAGACAGCTGTTTGTTGTGGCGGTGTTGTCAGTTTGGCAGTTTCATACCCAATTTTTTTACATTTGTTCCTGTGACTGTGATCCTGTACTTCCCCACTATTTTGTCGTTTTTACTGTAATTTGTACACACTAAAATTATAATCTTAAATAAACGTGACCTGATTTAACGTGTATTAAAATTGGTTTTTGCGTTAAAGCTGGAATTTACAAACACTCGCAGCGATCTTGGTCTTGAAGATAAGATTTACTTGCATTAAGATATCCTATATCTTATGGCATTACAGTTTTCGAGGATATTACCAAAAAACATATTCTGCTTCTGGTTCCAGATTTGTTCCAGTAATTTTATTTTGCAGACGAATATCGCTATACAACTGGATATCAAATTTCAATAAAATAAAGCCAGCTCATTCGCGAATATAATCAAATAGATAAAAATCTCTTTTCCGTTTGAGTAGTTTCACCTTCTGTAAAAAATGTCTCCTAACCTATAACGTATCATCAACAGATGCTCAGTAAGTACGACAATTTCGCCTCCTTTATACGCGCGTGAGAACTATATTCTCTCGAAGATATATAGAATCTGTATAAAGTGAGCAAGTTTAGTTTTCAGGGAGAAGTAATGTATTATACAGTGCAACCTCGATAATCCGAACATGCGTTAATCCGAACCTCCGCTAATCCGAATCGCGAACGCTCGAAGCTATAATCCGAACAAATCTTGATAATCCGAACAACTGGTGGAAAAGCTTCCCTGCCATGGCAAAAATTAATATGGGCGCAAGGCCAAACTCAATTCGCTTGCACAGGCATAGATACCGATTGTGCTGATCAGCACGCGTGTTGATACGGTTTGGCGGTTTCTGTTTCAGCAAATATTCGTTGGTTTCATTGTCGGTCTGTCTCACGAAACGATTGTGTACATACGCTAACAACCAAACATATTACGTTATCCATAAAAGATAAATGTGATATTATTAAAAGTTTAGAGTCCGGAGCTACGGTTACAGATCTCTCAAAAAAATATAATGTCAGAAAAGCTACAATTTGCGACATAAAAAAAAAAGAAGCCCAAGATAATTGATCATTTTATGGCATCTGATAGGAGTGGAAATAAACGAAAAACGCTAAAGTTCAGTAGGTTTCCTGAAGTAGATAAAGCTGTTTACACATGGTTTCTCAAAGAAAGGTCTAAAGGTAGGCGTGAATTTTTAAATTAGGTTTGTGATTTGTAAAAACCGGGTTTAATGTTTGTAGGTACCCCGATATCAGGTGAAATGTTACGCGAAAAGGCTAAATATTTTTATTCCAAAACTCATGAAAAACTGATTGTAAAGCAAGTTCAGGGTGGCTTGATAACTTTAAACATAGATATGCAATCCGACAGTTATCTATAACAGGTGAAAAGTTGTCGAGTGATGTGAATGCTGTGGAGCCTTTCAAAAACCTTCTGTTGAGTAAAATTGAGGAGTTACAATTATCGTTGGACCAAATATATAATGCGGATGAAAGTTGTCTTTTTTTTTAGATGTTACCACAAAAAACACTTGCTCCTAGATCGGAAGAAGTTGCGCCTGGAAGAAAAATGTCCGAAGAACGAATAACATTTATGTCGTGCGCAAATGCTTCCGGATCTCACAAGTTAAAATTGCTAGTGGTCGGTAAGTCAAAAAACCGCGTGCTTTTGGAAACTCATATATCCCAGTGAGCTACAAAGGCCAAAAGAGAGCTTGGGTGACGAGAGAGATTTTTCAAGACTGGTTTTATACAGAATTTGTCCCGGCCGTTAAACGTAAAATGAAGGAACTGAATTTACCGACGAAGGCTGTTCTTTTGTTAGATAATGCCCCAGGGCACCCACAAAATTTGTACACGGAAGATAAACAAATCTTTGCTATGTTTTTGCCACCCAATGTGACTCCTTTGATCCAACCTATGGATCAGAATGTAATCCAGGCAGTCAAACTGAATTACAGAAAGAATCTTTTGAGTAAAGTTATTGCGTCTGAAACATCAGATCTTTCTGCAGAAATTAAAAAAATTAACTTAAAAGAGGTTGTACTTAGTCTACACAAGGCCTGGCAAAATGTTAAGGAAGAACTTATAAGAAAATCTTGGAACCCACTTTTAACAACAGAGATTAATACAAATATGGATAGCTGGGAAGAAGAAGATGAAATACCTCTATCGAGTTTAGCACAAAAATATAAATTAGAAAGCATTGATGGAGTCATACAAAAAGTTACAGAATTGACCAAGGAAATTGCTGGCAACACTACTAACCAAGAAATCATAAAATGGGCAACGGGAGAAGAAGAATCTTGGGAAACTTTAAATGACAATGACATCCTAGAAAACATGCAGAAGGAATCCACGTCAGAAGAATCTGAAGGAGAATTTGAAGAAGTGGTACATAGAGTGACTCACAAAGAAGCAGTGAAATGTTTTGGCAGTTGTTTGAAATGGGCAGAACAAAATTCCGAATCAGATCATCACATTCTTCTTCTGAAGGAAATGAAAAAGAGGGCCGAAATAGCAGTGAATATAAAACAGACAACAATTACAAATTTTTTACGCGTCAAACCTAAGTTATTTTCATGTATGTATTTTACTTTATTTGCGATATCGGCATTTTAATTTATGTTTTAATTGTTTAGCTAATTTTGATAGTTTTTATATTCTTTACTTTGTTTACATAATAAATAAAGCTTATGTTTTAATATTTGTGTTTTATTTATGTTTAATATATTATTTTGATAATCCGAACAAATCGGTAATCCGAACAGTCCTTTGCAATAATTAGTTCGGATTATCGAGGTTGCACTGTATTTGAAAGAATGGTGTGATATGTTCAAGAAAATTTTTATATATCTCAAAAAGAAAAAAGATACAGACGATTCCGGTTAAGTGGGCACCCGGTTAATCGGGAAAGCCGCTTATTTGGGCTAAATCTTAAAGAACAGAAACCAAATAAAGAAACTAACAGCAATTTACATCGCATATTTGGGACACCAGTTCGTTTAATCTGGACAGGAAAATTAAAATCAAAATATGTAATGCAATGGGGCAACTTTAAAATCACAAGAAAATAAATTGTAAACAGTTTAATATGTATTCTTTATGAAAAGCGGTGGATAACAGCACTTAAAACGTATGTTTTTAAATCTTGTTCATCAGACATCACATGCGTTTACAGTCGGCGTGGCGCCGGGGATTCACATACGTAGACATTGTTAGGACTGATGGAGCACGGTGTAGTAAACGTATATTCAGGAGCAGCTACACCAAGCTACGCCAGTGCGCGATTGCGACGTATTTTAATTAAAAATTTATCTTGCCATGATGCCAAGAAATGATTTGACACTTTCAAATAAAATTGCTTTGCCAGAAAAAATGAAAATCCAGCCACTTAACACAAGTCATCGTCGGCTCGCTGCATATTATTTTTCTGTTATTTATATTTTTGTTCGAGAATTTACTAAAGTCTAAGAAAAACACTCATTCTGTAATTTTTGTAGAATTTCGCATATCTGGGACAGCCGATTAATTGAGCCAAAATGTTCTAGTCCTAATGTGTCCCGATTAACTGGAATTGACTGTATTAGAAAGACAATTACATCAACCAGAAAGAAAATTTTATATCTAATAAAGAAATGTATTCGTACATTCAACTTTTTTTTATCCATGGAAGAAACTAATTTTCATCTGTTTAACATCTCATTCTGACAATAGAATGTTGAATCTATTATTTATTTAATATTTTAGGCAAACTCAAAACCAGCAATCACCATCGACACAAGCTCTTCACCAAACCTACCATTCCATGGCATTCAAAACCTAATAATGCAATGCAATATTTCAACACTACAACCAAGTTGGTTCACTAATCAAGGATCCCTGACAGACTTAGACCTTACCAGAAATTCTATTGAAAGAATACCTTCCAACTTCTTTCTACCACTTTCAAATCTTGAAAGACTAAGTTTATCACACAATAAACTACGAAATCCTGCAAGAGAGACATTTGTTGGGTTACAGAAATTAAAAGTACTTGATATTTCCCACAACAGGATCTCCAATATCGAGTCGCTTGTGTTGGACAAAATGCCAAAGCTTGAAAAGCTGTATATTAACAATAATGGAATGTTCAGCATCTGGGTAGATGTATTCGAAATGCTCAATGACTTAAGTGTGCTGGATCTTTCTTACAACCACTTGCAAGAAATTTCCGAGGGTCTGTTTGCTAACAATGAAAAATTGAAAGAGGTCAACCTCGCAGGAAATAATTTTGATGCATTACTACCCATAGACATGTTTAATGATTCGAAAAAAATTATAAATTTAAATTTGTCCAATTGCAAGATACAGCTCCAACCAGGTGTCTTTAACAAAACTACAAAGCTTGCAATTTTGGACTTAAGTAATAACAATTTACAACAATTACCGTCTGATATTTTTAAACATTTGAAAGATTTAAAGAAGCTCAATTTAGCCGACTGCCGTCTTCTCAGTTTATCAGAAAACTTGTTCCAAGGAAACTCTAGACTTGAAGAACTAAACTTATCAAAAAATAATTTAAGAAATCTTCCTGTTGGAATATTTAATGTAGCGCAAAATTTTAAGTTTTTGAATATTTCCAAAAATTTAGTTCGAGATTTATCAGCTCAATTATTTCAGAATACTAAGTTAATGGAAATAGATCTGAGCCACAATTTACTGTCGCACATTTCCCCAGAACTTTTAACTATATCAACATTACAAAATGTTCACTTGCAAAACAATAAGCTCGTTCATTTGAATGAACTAAATGCGATTTCAGAGAATTTTCCAGTAAAATCATTGGATTTGAGAAACAATAAACTTGTTTTTCTTAGTGATGGTTTTTTTAAAGTTATGGGTAATTTAGAACAATTGGAAATACTTGGAAATCCATGGGATTGCAAGTGCTTTGATGATATCACAGCAACAATGGCTGCAAGAAATATAAAATATACATCTGGTGAGTACTACGGTGGAACATTACCAGTATGTGTTCTATCTGACCTTCAAATGTGTAATTTGACCGAGAACAATCTTACCTACTATTATGACGTATATCACGATGCATTCTGAAATACAGTATATGATATAAATTTAATTGAAGTGTTGTATGTATTAATAAATGTGAATTATAATTTTCAATGTGTATACGATGACTGGTTTCTCCAAAACCGTTGGTCCTGTTCTATGCAATTTAAAAAAAATAGAGATATGATACAAATTTAGACAATACGCTTTTAACAAAATATCCATAACCGAAAATGGAAGTATTTACAATGCTATATAGACATTGAATAAATATAAATCTAATGAGGTTTTCTGGACTTTCTGTTTTCAAAATTACAGCCTCTATGACTTTTTGGAAAATCCAATTTTAAAATAGATTAACCCAAACTCTGTTATATTATAGTACACACAAAAATATGAGGAATAATTAATTGTAAAAGTTTTGAAATAATCTGTAAAATATTCTTTCGTACGACCCCAAGGGTTTAGATTAAAGTTTACGGCATCATACAGATGTGAAATACTGATAAACCGTTTTACTTATTAACTAAGCTCATATCTGACACCAACTACGAAATTTTCCTATAGTAAAAAATCGTTAATTCTAATGACAAAATCCTCAAGTTGTTTAGAAGCCCCAACGTATTAGAATTGTAATATTTTAAGTTTACATAACATGTTTTTTTTTTTAAGGTAAAATGTGCAAATTATGCAGCATTGTAAAGTTAGTTTTACGTACATTTAGAATACACAATATAATATATAGCTAGGAATCCATTTAAACATCCGCTTTTACCAGAAGAAGTACAAAATCATTGTAAGCGTATTGATATCCGGCTTAAGTTTGCTCATACCAATCCCTCCATGTAAAACTGTAGAACATTTCTGATATTAGATATTACATAATATATTACTGGAAACATGGGAAAATCCAGACAAAGTGTTTCAACCATTTTTACAAATAAATACTACTGCTTGTACTGAAAATAATTGAGGTGTTTCTGTTAAATGCCCTGGGCTTTAATTTTAAAAATAATAACAATGCACCAACCATTTGGGTCCATATTAACTTCTTAAAATAAAGACAGACAAAACCTTACGAAGTATCCCTGTGAGATAAGAGCCCATTTCAAATATAGAAATTATGTATTAAACTTATACAATCTTATAATTCTTTAAGCTAAACGTACCTTGCTTAATTTCAAAGCACTCTGGAAATCCTTATTCTTAATTGCTTCCCTTGCCTCCTTCAAAAGGCCCTTTACATCTTTCGATGACATTCTTTGTTTCGATCCTTTTGCGTATCACACATTCACCACTTTCTCTATAACTCAGCTATAAAACCCTATTTTTTAACTAACTCGTATATATAAATCTAGAAACGCCGTTGTAATAATAAAAAATGCAAATATGTAACACTTTCAAACAACATAAGTTTTAGGTTATGTTATACATCGGGGTGGGGAAACCGGACTGTCAGAATTGAGAAAAATTTCGGGTTTTTTTTATAATTTTGAAAATATTTTGGGAATTACAAAATCAAAATCAGTAATTATGGCAGCCCCTCATAGAGAAGCCATCCAAAAGCAAATTCAGCAGGATTGGGCTAATCGGGAGTACATTGAAGTCATTACAGTAAGTATCAAGAAGATCACAGACTTCTTAAATTCCTTTGGTAAGTAGTTATTGAATTTTGTAATAATGTTAGTGGGGTAACTATTTTTTGTAATTTATGTAGATATGTCGTGCCGGTCTAAACTTGCCGTCCTAAACGAGAAGCTAACCACCCTTGAACGTAAAATCGATTACTTGGAAGCATGCGTAAGTTCTTTAGCATTAAAAATTATTTTAAGTAATTAAAATATATTGCAGGTAACCAAAGGAGAAACATTAACATAAACTATGCATAATGATTAAGCTTTTAATAAGTATGTGGCATTTTTATATTGGCAATGTATCATAAATCAACGTACACTTTTTATTGATAATTTATTAACCCTAAGTACCTTATATTTGTAGTTTTAGTGTAATAGTGGCCATTAAACGTTAAAATGTAAATATATACTAGTTTATTTGTATTTATAAAATTTGGGTTAGAAAATGTCAAAACCTAACCTAATTTCGTCGCCAAAGTGTTTACAAAAATGAAAGTATGTTCTGTTTACTCAAACAAACCAATGCAATAAATCTCAAGCAAATTAACTCCAAACGAAGCTTCTGGCAATGGCTTAACGTCATTTTCAACAGCGTCGATGAGGACCGCCGTAAAGCTTACGGGCCCAACCGAACTTGTGCTGAATGGCTCTTGCGAAATGGGGCTTCAGTAAAATGGACAACCGCAACAGAATTCTTATCCAACTACAACGAACTGCCTCCAGAAAACATTAAGTTGTACATTAAGGAAGTAGATGCAACCGAGTCTAGCATTAGTCATTATGGGTTTCCGCATTTCGTAGGCTGTAAGCACATTGAAAAGGTTATTTTACACAAGTGTGGTTATTTAGAAGACGAAGGGCTGCCTTTGCTGAAACCTTTAAGGGACACCTTGAAGTTCCTCCAGGTGTCGAGCTGCGGAAACATTACTGAAGTGGGAATAAATTCATTAACAATGCTGAGTAACTTACAAACTTTAATTATTTATGATTTGCCATATCTTAAAGATAAAGAGGGTGTTTTAAAGAATTTAACTACACACCTTCCGCAATGCGGCATTACTTTTAAGTAAAATACAGAGACGTAAATATGCATGTAAATGGTTTAATGAACTTACAATGTAGTATTGCTTTTAAATAAAATATCTTCAATTTAATTCTCTTATTGAGTTACCAAGAACCGTGTATATAATTTAAAAAAAAATCAATTTCATCAGTACATCAAAATTAATATTATATTATATTATATTATAATATTTATGAATTCCCTATGCAAAATTAGTATCTATTATAGGGCAATAAGGTGTGGTGGTAGCTCAGTTGGTAAAGCGCTCGCTTTCTGAGTAAAACGTCGATTCTGGCCTGGGTTCGAAGCCTAAGCAGTACTATGCAGATTTATAAAAATCTTGTCGGCAACCCACCACACACTATTTTCCAATCCGGCTTGCAACCGTGGGATCTTAATGCTAAAAACCTTTTCTGGAATTTATGTCGTAAGAATTCGGTGTTAAACTGTCACTCTCACGTGTTTCTACCTTAGAGCTGAGGAGAAACACTTGGCAGAGAAGAGGCCGATGCCCAGCACCAGGACAAAGAGGCTGTCAATAGGCCAATAAAAAATATGAAATTGTCAGTACCCTACATATTAATTGAAAATTATGTACTTAAATATAAAAATGAATCATTATATTAAATGGTATTCAAACGTAATTAACCCTTATAATACCAAGCTTTTTTTCTTATGAACAATACAAAGTGGAGTGCATTCGCACCCCATGAATCTTTTACGTATTCTAAGACAATTTAATGTTTTACTGCAAATTTCACTCAGATGACGAAAGCTTTGGGCGAATCCGGACACAAAATTAAAGATCGGAACCGATCGTATTCGATCGCTACTACTCACGAGTACGTGTAGTGTTAAGTGTGAGTACCCATGCGCAGTGCGCGACTATGTAGGTACTACTGTGTAGGCTACAGTGTGTACTGTACGTTAGCGATCATCGATTCACTCTACATATTATCGGATACGATGTAGATGCAGCGAACATAATGATAAAAGATCTTAAATTTACAATATATTTAATAATCTATTCTTCTTCTTCGAGTGCTGTATCTCACGAGACGTAGCGGTCTTCCCTCATATGCCTGTGTGGCGCGTTTAGAACGCCACAGACATAGAGGACCTACAGCTTAACGTGGGCTTCGAACCACGGGAAGTGTAAACATTTATACTCTAGAGAAGATTTACTAGGCAGAATACCTTGCTGGTTTGTCATTGCGAGGGAGAACGATCGTTAAAAATCTGATGTTCCGGTACTGGGAATTGAACCCAAGACCTTCAGCGTAGCAGTCTAACGCGCTAAACTCTGGCCGCGACCGCCTCTAATAGTCTATTACATGTAATACCTAAGATACATTTCTGATGACATTGTGATGCATTGTGTAAATGTTGAAAAATAAATGTAACTGAAGAAATTATTTCTTACTCGCCTTGTCACGATTTTTAGTTGTACAAATCTGGTGACCCTACACTAAAGCGTTTCAAAATAAGCAAAATTAGCGTTTTCTATTGTCACCGTAGCTACGTTAATAAGTGACCTTTCTGATTGCGGTTTTTTTAAACTAGTAGACAACATACCCGAGATTGAAATATGGTGAAAATGTTATCAAGGAAATCATGAGAATCCTTTAAAAAAATTGCCAAAAATAGTGCAAAAATTAACTAAAATCAAACTACCTACTTTTACGACATATTATGTGGACTTATTTAATTTAGTGAAATTTCTTTCGCCTTATTACAAATTGCCATCTTCTAAAAACATAATGTACATAACATTTCCTTACAAATAGAATCTGTTACGAATTTCTTTTATCGTATGAGTATAATATACGTATTGCCTATTACATTGGCTGCAGTTTACTTTCCAGCGTTCAGATAATCGGCCCTGTAACGACAGGGAAACGAATGTAATGAGTTGTCAGTGTAACAAGATACATTTAATTTTTGGTTGCCATGTCCCTTTTAGGATTCCTCTAAGTACTTGCATTCGGGCAAAAAAGATATGCATATGCATATGATTCTGCTGTTTAATAATTATTTCTTGAACAACCTGCAAATGGAATGGTTTTAAACAAAAGTAACCAATTTACAGCTTTTTTGCACAAATAATAGTACCGCGAATTAAACAGAGGCTTCATGTAACAAATAAAAAGAAATAAGAATCAGCGCGGATTCATACATTAAATAAACTAAAAAAAAATGAAACCGGTTTTGGTCCACTTTGCAAGTGATAACGGCTGACTTAATTTACAATAGTAAATCCCCTTCTCCTACCAGAAATTTATCTTATTGGAGGTCATCCAGTACTCACTTAAGTCAAGAGATTAGCAACATTAAACTTTTAACATCAATCATACAAAATGCAGTTGTTCTATTTAGCAATCATAATTATTTTAATAGGAGTTAAACTGAATTTATGTTCAGGTGGTACTTGTCGTCTAAGCAATGATCACAAAAACTATACGTGCGACGGTTTTCGGCTAAAGCAATTTAGTGTGTCTCGTAATACTCGGGTATGTATCAAAAATTGCCTCTATTTTGCTATATTTAATTAAATCCTGCCATTTTTAAGTAAGTATAAAGTATGGGATATTCGCAGCGAGAAAACAAAATTAAATAGAAGTTGCTCATAAAAATCTTCTGTGTTCACCCATAAAAATGTATTTTAGTTCAATTACTTTTGAATTACGATGCCATGACAAATTTTTTAAACATGAACCTGTTGTGTTATAATCCTTAAAGTAAAGTATTTTTAGCCATAAAACATTTATAAACAAGTTATAGATAAATAATGCTTTTATCGGATAAAGCTTGCATGATATTAAATAAAAACTGCCGTTTGGGCCAATTATGCAAGCAAATATTTTATTTATAACTTTCTGCCATAAAAATGTTTGCTATTTATTTACCAATTATTTTTTCTTAAATTTGTTTTAAGTTGTAGGGAAAAAATAAAATATTTGAAAAATTATTTTTTAACATATAAATATTTTTCTGGCAATTCAAATTTTGACACTTAATCTTAAAAATTAGTCGATTTTCCTTATTTTAATTGATTTGGCTTATATAAAAATACGGAAAAACATGTATTTTAATATTTGGATGGATAGAAGAAAAATTGGACTACAATCAAAAAATATCAGTTTAAATTACAAAATTATGGCGTTCCTGCTATAACGAATTTTACCCGTATTTTCTATTTTAAATTTTTAATTAATCAACCTTAGTTTTCTTCATTTCCTCAAAGCTGGAGAACGCGGTTTTTTGCATTATAAAACAATAGGTTTGTTACAATACCTCGAGAAACAGTTTACCGCGTGGTCACGCGCTTGCGCAATAAGTGAAATGGGACGCGTTTTGTCTATTGCGCATACGCGCGACAATGCAATGAATGGTTTCTCGAGGTGTTGGAACAAACACTCGCACTCACTATACAGTCTTCCATGATCACGTCACATCTACCTCACAAGCACAATTACATTCCTACTAGTATATTTCCTGCTCCTTGCGAGCTCTAGAATCCATTTCCTGAGCTGGTTTAGTCCTTTTTTACTATTCGCGTTTACAGGTTTTCATGTGTCGTAGTCGTGTATATTATCTTGTTCTATTTTTTCCTGTCTGTCGTCTCTGTTTTCCAGTTCTTCACTCCCAATAAGTTTGCGTCTTCATCCTCGTCCAGACATCTTCTTTTAGGTGTCTCCCTTGTTAGATCTTTTGCTGGTTTCCAGTATGTAATTCTCTTAATTACATTACATCAATTCCCTCTTAGTGTCCCAGCCAGCTTGGTTGTATACCTCTTACAATGTCTTCTCTTTTTAAATCTCCTCTAGTAATCCATGGGTCATCCTACTACTGTATTCTTCTTTTGTTATTTTGCGCAGTCTAAGCATTAGCTCTCTAATATTAATAGTTTCTCCTCCTCCTTCTTTGTTATGTTATTTATTCTGCACCGTATGTAATTGATGCCTTTATTACACATTTGTATATTTTCAGTTGAGTTTTTTTTTCCGATTTTTGCGGTATATTTTTGTACATATAATACAGCTTGTGACCCGTTTGAAAGATACTCGGATAGACCCCTTCCATCACATAATGCCTTTAGGCGTTTGGAATGAAATGTACGACAATATCGACATTTTTCTAAGCCAAAGGTGCGACAATGACATGTCATAACTGTAGAAGCTAAAGTGGTCATTGAACAAGTAACTGGTAATCCCCATATAAGCCTACGAACAGTTGCAAGAACTGTGGGCTTAAGCCAAAGTTCAGTATTTAACATCTTAAAAGCAAACCGGTTTCATCCTTATCAAGTTACATTACTGCAACCCCTTACTGAAGATGATTACCGACGTCGAGTGAATTTCTGTCAATATTTAAGAAATGAAGTTACTATTGGTCCACTGTTTTTAAGAAATATTCTGTTTTCTGACGAAGCGACGTTTAGTAACAATCGGTCGTTTAGTAACAATGGGTGTGTAAATAAACATAGTTGCCATTTCCATTCACAAGATAACCCATACTGGATTCGACAAGCACACTTTGAAAGAATTTTTACTGTAAATGTGTGGTGTGGTATCGTTAACAACTTTATGGTTGGCCCTCACTTCTTTGAAGGCATTTTTATAAAATGATTTGCCTCAACTTTTAGAAGACATTCCTTTTTATGTCAGACGGCGTATGTAGTTCCACTTCCATAGAATTGTAAGAAACTATCAAGATGAAACTTTCCGTAACAAATTAATTGCAAGATGTGCAATTCATTCTTGGCCTCCATGTGGTCCGGACTTGACTCTGTTAGATTTCATTTTGTGGGGTAAAGTAAAAAACAATGTCTACTAACCTCAAGTAGAAACTCTGGATGATTTACATGAAAGAATTATTAAATCATGTATGTCAAATACCCCACACAAGCCAACTCGGTTTAGAAATTTTCTTCTGTGGCGGATTGACTTATGTGAATAGTAAGGTGGACGGCAGTTTAAACATTTATTACATCATTAATTAGTGTTTTTCTTTCTATTTTTATTTAATTTACTTTTCTTGTTGATTTTATTATGTCCACATGTTTTTATGCTATCTTGGCTTTCTCTGTGTTTGTTTAGTTTAAATTATAAGAAATAAATATATATAATAATAATATAATTATTTATTAGTAAGTAGTTTCTTAGTACCTACTTCCAACGTAACTATTTTGACTTTTAATTATTTAAACAATGTACAGTTTACTAAGATACCTATGGAATACAAACAGCTGTACTGTGTGTAGCCTACCCACCTGTTACAAGATAACGTAATAACGTAATCACCCTGAATACCCATTCCAAATTTTATATTACTATTTGTTTGTCGGTGCTGACGCTGGCATCTCATGTATTTAATTTTGTCTTCATTTATGCGCAGTCCTTTCTTCGTTGCCTCTTCTTCAATCATACTGGCTGTTTCCTCTAGTTTCTGTTTACTGCGTGCTATTACTGCTAGTCTGCTACAACATCCGCATATCCTAGTACTTGGATTTCTTTATTGATTATCGTGCCATTGTAGTCTATTTTTTCAATATATTATGTAGCGTTATGTTGAAAAACGTTGCCGACAGTGCATCATCTTGTCTCACACCTTTGTTAATCTAAAATATTATATGTTTCTCGTACTTGTTTTTATGCTTATTTGGGAATTCTTTAAGATCGTCATGACTAGTGTAATCAGTTTCCTTGAACTTTTTAATACTTTCATATCCCGTTGTATTTCTTTTCTTTTCTCCGTGTCTAAAGCAGTGTTAACGTCCACAAATATTACATGGAGGGTATACTTATTATACTCATAGTATTTTCCTATTATTTGTTTCATAATGTGTATTGCGTCAGATGTTCCTCTTCTTCTGCGCAGTGGTGTTGTCCCTGTTACGTCATTGTAGATTTAAGATTTTCAATAATCTTCAATAGCTGTGGGCTGGTTACCGGAGCTCGAAGTTTATAGTGACCAAGAAGCTTGAAAGGCCCCTTAGCGATCAGATTGTTTTAAAAATGTGTGCACCTTGCACGAATAAAACACTTTTTGTCATTAGGTAGTGATTTATTTAACACTAATAATTTGTACTGTTTGATTAGATTAATTTCGCAACGGCGCTATCGATGCTGCCGCTGCGCTTGTTGATTGCGAACTTCTTTTAGGGACGAGGGTTTCTTCCACACATGCTCATTAAAAACCCTCACCCCCACATCCCTTAGCGGGAACAAAAACACGTAGCAGGAAAGGGCACCAAAATCGCAGCCTTTTCAAAATACATAACAGTCCTATTATTTCTTCAGGGTATATTGTTATAAGTCTTCTATTTATTAGTGTGGATAAACACTTTATAATATGCCGCGTTTTATTCCCCTGTAGTTACAGCACTGTTGTGGATCATCTTTCTTATGTATTGGTATCACAATTTTTCTGTTCCATTTTTCCGACATCTCCCATATTCGTCTGATAATGAGGTATATTTTTGAGGTATTTAAACCGTTCTCCATCAGTTACGCCGCTTCCTGGTGATTTTCCATTCTTTATTTTTACTGTTATCTCCTTGATCTTATTTGTAGATGACTTTTCTATTTCTTCCTCTACTTTCTCCATTTCTTCCTGTCTGTCTTCTTTATCTCCTTCATTTAGTAAACGTTTGTAGTACGTAGTTTTACCATATCTCTTTCATATCTTGACCTTTGTAAGGAAATCCTGATTCATCTTTCACTATTTTTATTTATATCGTGTAGTTGCTATGGGACTTTATATTTTGTTGATAAAAGGCTTCGACGTATGTTTTCTATTTGTTTCTTTTTTGTATTTATCTGTTCTTTCTTCTGAATAGCTTTATGGCCTTTCCATATTTTTTTGTAAGTTCTCCCCTCTTCCCTATCGTTTGTTCCTAACCCTATTACATTTCCTTTCCTCTTATTGTTTATGGCTACCTCGTATTCTGTATCAAACCACTCTCAGTTTGTTCTTCTTTATGTAGGGTGTCCTGAAAGTGAAGAGACACAGTCGCCTTATGTGAAATAGGACCGATTAAACCAAACATACCTAAACTACTTTACGTTTTTAAATGTTACTGCATATGTGTAATGTTATGTAAGTGGTTGTTTTTGTGCTTTCAGTTCAACTTTAAAAGAAAATAGATAAGATTTGAAACAAAACAGTAACGCAGCGCAGCTATAGATTAAATCACTTCTTGCGGTTCTCTTTTTGCATTTACATAATTTTTAGAGCTAAATACCAACCTGGCACAGATTTCCCTTCACCGGAAATTCTTGATTATTATAGGAGGGGGTGAAATTACAACCCCAGGAAGGCTTCGCAAGTAAATTTGAAAGTGGCATATGATAGCTTATGCATTTACATAATTTTTGATCTGAATATCAAATCGGACACATTTGCAATTATTATTAATTTACGGTTACAAGACTAGGAATTATTTATATTACGTATAATATTATTACAGTTAAAATCGTGAGAATCGCGTTTTTCTACCGACAGGGAAAACGATGTATGTATTTTCATTTGTACCTGTGAGAGCATTAATTTTACCGCAATTCACTTCACACAGGTAAATTATTGGAAATTGTGATCGTGCTGAGCGTTAGCATCGCGAATATTTTGGAGAGCTTTAAACACGTTACGATATATGTTCCAAGTGTGCTTTTCGAGCTACAGTTACATAAATTTTAATAATGAAATTA